>CM045883.1:92992232-92999732 GCA_025169545.1 Anguilla japonica
GTCCAGCGCGAGCCAGCGTCGGCCGTCTCCAGTGATGTGAACTTCCCCATGAAGGGCCGCAGAGGGATGAAGGACTGGGCGCGCTCCTCGGAGGACAAACTCTTCATCCCCAAGGAGGTCTTCACCCTGGCCTCTGAAGGTGAGCATGCACATATAGGAGGGAGGGCAGGGTTAGGTGAGTGTACATGTATAGGTGAGCGTGCATGTTTAGGTGAGCGTGCATGTTCAGGTGAGCGTACATGTATAGGTGAGCGTGCATGTTTAGGTGAGCGTGCATGTTTAGGTGAGCGTGCACGTTTAGGTGAGCGTGCATGTTTAGGTGAGCGTGCATGTTCAGGTGAGCGTACATGTGCAGGTGAGCGTACATGTTTAGGTGAGCGTGCACGTTTAGGTGAGCGTGCATGTTTAGGTGAGTGTGCATGTTCAGGTGAGCGTGCATGTTCAGGTGAGCGTGCACGTTTAGGTGAACATGCACATTTAGGTGAGCGTGCATGTTTATGTGAGTGTGCATGTGTAGTTGAGCGTGCACGTTTAGGTGAACATGCACATTTAGGTGAGCGTGCATGTTTATGTGAGTGTGCATGTGTAGTTGAGCGTGCACGTTTAGGTGAGCGTGCACATTTAGGTGAGCGTTCATGTTTAGGTGAGTGTACATGTGTAGTTGAGCGTGCATGTTTAGGTGAGTGTGTACATTTAGGGGAAAGGGCACTGTTAATAATAAGATGTGTGGCTATTTAAAACAAAGTGAAGGACTAAATTATGGGTTGGTTTCAGTTCCTCTCTCACAGTCCACACTGGAGTGGAAGAGAGAGAGGATGAGGGAGAGGGGGAAAGAGAGAGGGAGGGGGGAGAAGCCCTAACCCAAACCTAGCCCTGACTCTAACCCAAACCCTGACCCTAACTCTGACTCTAACCCTAACCCTAACCCCTAACCCTAACCCTAACCCTAACCCCTAAACCTAAACCTAAACCTAACCCTGACCCTAACCCTAACACTAAACCCACGACTGCATGAGGATTAAAGTCTGCACGTTCTCCTGTCTTTGCATCCCGTGGTAATCACTCCCGTCATTTCCAACATGGCGCCCAAAAAGAACGTCTGCCCGTGGACACGTGGACAGCCTCCAGCAGTTACCCAGAATGCAGAACCTGCTCAAGAACATATGAGCATCTGATTGGCCGAACCACGCTTGTGTTTAAATTAGGAGGACTTCCGCAACTCAGCGTATGGCTTTATAATACACAACCTCCCTTCTCGATGTTCGTTAGGAGTCACAGATTTACTGTAGTGGAGATGGAGCACTGCAGGTTTTTTATGGTAAACTGTGTCCTGAGGGATTTATCCTGAGCAGCTGAATCTGTGCCCAGTGTGTGCTGTGGTGTGACACACCAGGCATGGCTCTTATACAGAGAGAAGCCTGTGTCCTCACACACCAGCCATGGCTCTTATACAGAGAGAAGCCTGTGCCCTCACACACCAGCCATGGCTCTTATACAGAGAGAAGCCTGTGTCCTCACACACCAGCCATGGCTCTTATACAGAGAGAAACCTGTGCCCTCACACACCAGCCATGGCTCTTATACAGAGAGAAACCTGTGCGCTCACACACCAGCCATGGCTCTTATACAGAGAGAAGCCTGTGCCCTCACACACCAGCCATGGCTCTTATACAGAGAGAAACCTGTGCCCAGTCCTCACACACCAGGCATGGCTCTTATACAGAGAGAAACCTGTGCCCTCACACACCAGCCATGGCTCTTATACAGAGAGAAACCTGTGCCCTCATACACCAGCCATGGCTCTTATACAGAGAGAAGCCTGTGCCCAGTCCTCACACACCAGCCATGGCTCTTATACAGAGAGAAGCCTGTGCGCTCACACACCAGCCATGGCTCTTATACAGAGAGAAACCTGTGCGCTCACACACCAGCCATGGCTCTTATACAGAGAGAAGCCTGTGCCCTCACACCCCAGCCATGGCTCTTATACAGAGAGAAGCCTGTGCGCTCACACACCAGCCATGGCTCTTATACAGAGAGAAGCCTGTGCCCTCACACACCAGCCATGGCTCTCATACAGAGAGAAACCTGTGCCCAGTCCTCACACACCAGCCATGGCTCTTATACAGAGAGAAGCCTGTGCCCTCACACACCAGCCATGGCTCTTATACAGAGAGAAACCTGTGCCCAGTCCTCACACACCAGCCATGGCTCTTATACAGAGAGAAGCCTGTGCCCTCACACACCAGCCATGGCTCTTATACAGAGAGAAACCTGTGCCCTCACACACCAGCCATGGCTCTTATACAGAGAGAAGCCTGTGCCCAGTCCTCACACACCAGCCATGGCTCTTATACTGAGAGAAGCCTGTGCTCTCACACACCAGCCATGGCTCTTATACAGAGAGAAGCCTGTGCGCTCACACACCAGCCATGGCTCTTATACAGAGAGAAGCCTGTGCTCTCACACACCAGCCATGGCTCTTATACAGAGAGAAGCCTGTGCCCAGTCCTCACACACCAGCCATGGCTCTTATACAGAGAGAAGCCTGTGCCCTCACACACCAGCCATGGCTCTTATACAGAGAGAAGCCTGTGCCCTCACACACCAGCCATGGCTCTTATACAGAGAGAAACCTGTGCGCTCACACACCAGCCATGGCTCTTATACAGAGAGAAGCCTGTGCCCTCACACACCAGCCATGGCTCTTATACAGAGAGAAACCTGTGCGCTCACACACCAGCCATGGCTCTTATACAGAGAGAAGCCTGTGCGCTCACACACCAGCCATGGCTCTAATACTGAGAGAAGCCTGTGCGCTCACACACCAGCCATGGCTCTTATACAGAGAGAAGCCTGTGCCCTCACACACCAGCCATGGCTCTTATACAGAGAGAAGCCTGTGTCCTCACACACCAGCCATGGCTCTTATACAGAGAGAAACCTGTGCCCTCACACACCAGCCATGGCTCTTATACAGAGAGAAGCCTGTGCCCAGTCCTCACACACCAGCCATGGCTCTTATACAGAGAGAAGCCTGTGCCCTCACACACCAGCCATGGCTCTTATACAGAGAGAAGCCTGTGCCCTCACACACCAGCCATGGCTCTTATACAGAGAGAAACCTGTGCCCTCACACACCAGCCATGGCTCTTATACAGGGAGAAGCCTGTGCGCTCACACACCAGCCATGGCTCTTATACAGAGAGAAACCTGTGCGCTCACACACCAGCCATGGCTCTTATACAGAGAGAAACCTGTGCGCTCCACACACCAGCCATGGCTCTTATACAGAGAGAAGCCTGTGCCCTCACACACCAGCCATGGCTCTTATACAGAGAGAACCTGTGCGCTCACACACCAGCCATGGCTCTTATACAGAGAGAAACCTGTGCCCAGTCCTCACACACCAGCCATGGCTCTTATACAGAGAGAAGCCTGTGCCCTCACACACCAGCCATGGCTCTTATACAGAGAGAAGCCTGTGTGCTCACACACCAGCCATGGCTCTTATACAGAGAGAAACCTGTGCCCTCACACACACCAGCCATGGCTCTTATACAGAGAGAAACCTGTGCCCTCACACACCAGCCATGGCTCTTATACAGAGAGAAGCCTGTGCCCTCACACACCAGCCATGGCTCTTATACAGAGAGAAACCTGTGCCCTCACACACCAGCCCATGGCTCTTATACAGAGAGAAGCCTGTGCCCTCACACACCAGCCATGGCTCTTATACAGAAAGAAACCTGTGCCCAGTCCTCACACACCAGCCATGGCTCTTATACAGAGAGAAACCTGTGCCCAGTCCTCACACACCAGGCATGGCTCTTATACAGAGAGAAACCTGTGCCCTCACACACCAGCCATGGCTCTTATACAGAGAGAAGCCTGTGCCCAGTCCTCACACACCAGCCATGGCTCTTATACAGAGAGAAGCCTGTGCCCTCACACACCAGCCATGGCTCTTATACAGAGAGAAGCCTGTGCCCTCACACACCAGCCATGGCTCTTACACAGAGAGAAGCCTGTGCCCTCACACACCAGGCATGGCTCTTATACAGAGAGAAGCCTGTGCCCTCACCACACCAGCCATGGCTCTTATACAGAGAGAAGCCTGTGCCCAGTCCTCACACACCAGCCATGGCTCTTATACAGAGAGAAGCCTGTGCCCTCACACACCAGCCATGGCTCTTATACAGAGAGAAACCTGTGCCCTCACACACCAGCCATGGCTCTTATACAGAGAGAAGCCTGTGCCCAGTCCTCACACACCAGCCATGGCTCTTATACAGAGAGAAGCCTGTGCCCTCACACACCAGCCATGGCTCTTATACAGAGAGAAACCTGTGCCCTCACACACCAGCCATGGCTCTTATACAGAGAGAAACCTGTGCCCTCACACACCAGCCATGGCTCTTATACAGAGAGAAGCCTGTGCCCTCACACACCAGCCATGGCTCTTATACAGAAAGAAACCTGTGCCCAGTCCTCACACACCAGCCATGGCTCTTATACAGAGAGAAGCCTGTGCCCTCACACACCAGCCATGGCTCTTATACAGAGAGAAGCCTGTGCGCTCACACACCAGCCATGGCTCTTATACAGAGAGAAGCCTGTGCCCAGTCCTCACACACCAGCCATGGCTCTTATACAGAGAGAAACCTGTGCCCTCACACACCAGCCATGGCTCTTATACAGAGAGAAACCTGTGCCCTCACACACCAGCCATGGCTCTTATACAGAGAGAAACCTGTGCGCTCACACACCAGGCATGGCTCTTATACAGAGAGAAACCTGTGCCCTCACACACCAGCCATGGCTCTTATACAGAGAGAAGCCTGTGCCCAGTCCTCACACACCAGCCATGGCTCTTATACAGAGAGAAGCCTGTGCCCTCACACACCAGCCATGGCTCTTATACAGAGAGAAGCCTGTGCCCTCACACACCAGCCATGGCTCTTACACAGAGAGAAGCCTGTGCCCTCACACACCAGGCATGGCTCTTATACAGAGAGAAGCCTGTGCCCTCACACACCAGCCATGGCTCTTATACAGAGAGAAGCCTGTGCCCAGTCCTCACACACCAGCCATGGCTCTTATACAGAGAGAAGCCTGTGCCCTCACACACCAGCCATGGCTCTTATACAGAGAGAAACCTGTGCGCTCACACACCAGCCATGGCTCTTATACAGAGAGAAGCCTGTGCGCTCACACACCAGCCATGGCTCTTATACAGAGAGAAGCCTGTGCCCTCACACACCAGCCATGGCTCTTATACAGAGAGAAGCCTGTGCCCTCACACACCAGCCATGGCTCTTATACTGAGAGAAGCCTGTGCGCTCACACACCAGCCATGGCTCTTATACAGAGAGAAACCTGTGCCCTCACACACCAGCCATGGCTCTTATACAGAGAGAAGCCTGTGCGCTCACACACCAGCCATGGCTCTTATACAGAGAGAAACCTGTGCCCTCACACACCAGCCATGGCTCTTATACAGAGAGAAACCTGTGCCCTCACACACCAGCCATGGCTCTTATACAGAGAGAAGCCTGTGCCCTCACACACCAGCCATGGCTCTTATACAGAGAGAAACCTGTGCCCTCACACACCAGCCATGGCTCTTATACAGAGAGAAGCCTGTGCGCTCACACACCAGCCATGGCTCTTATACAGAGAGAAGCCTGTGCCCTCACACACCAGCCATGGCTCTTATACTGAGAGAAGCCTGTGCGCTCACACACCAGCCATGGCTCTTATACAGAGAGAAACCTGTGCCCTCACACACCAGCCATGGCTCTTATACAGAGAGAAGCCTGTGCACTCACACACCAGCCATGGCTCTTATACAGAGAGAAACCTGTGCCCTCACACACCAGCCATGGCTCTTATACAGAGAGAAACCTGTGCCCTCACACACCAGCCATGGCTCTTATACAGAGAGAAACCTGTGCCCAGTCCTCACACACCAGCCATGGCTCTTATACAGAGAGAAGCCTGTGCCCTCACACACCAGCCATGGCTCTTATACAGAGAGAAACCTGTGCGCTCACACACCAGCCATGGCTCTTATACAGAGAGAAGCCTGTGCCCTCACACACCAGCCATGGCTCTTATACAGAGAGAAGCCTGTGCCCTCACACACCAGCCATGGCTCTTATACAGAGAGAAGCCTGTGCTCTCACACACCAGCCATGGCTCTTTATACAGAGAGAAACCTGTGCCCTCACACACCAGCCATGGCTCTTATACAGAGAGAAACCTGTGCCCTCACACACCAGGCATGGCTCTTATACAGAGAGAAACCTGTGCCCAGTCCTCACACACCAGCCATGGCTCTTATACAGAGAGAAGCCTGTGCGCTCACACACCAGCCATGGCTCTTATACAGAGAGAAGCCTGTGCCCTCACACACCAGCCATGGCTCTTATACAGAGAGAAGCCTGTGTGCTCACACACCAGCCATGGCTCTTATACAGAGAGAAACCTGTGCGCTCACACACCAGCCATGGCTCTTATACAGAGAGAAGCCTGTGCCCAGTCCTCACACACCAGCCATGGCTCTTATACAGAGAGAAGCCTGTGCCCTCACACACCAGCCATGGCTCTTATACAGAGAGAAGCCTGTGCCCTCACACACCAGCCATGGCTCTTATACAGAGAGAAACCTGTGCCCTCACACACCAGCCATGGCTCTTATACAGAGAGGAAACCTGTGCCCAGTCCTCACACACCAGCCATGGCTCTTATACAGAGAGAAGCCTGTGCGCTCACACACCAGCCAGGGCTCTTATACAGAGAGAAAGCCTGTGCCCTCACCACACCAGCCATGGCTCTTACACAGAGAGAAGCCTGTGCCCTCACCACACCAGCCATGGCTCTTATACAGAGAGAAGCCTGTGCCCTCACACACCAGCCATGGCTCTTATACAGAGAGAAACCTGTGCCCTCACACACCAGCCATGGCTCTTATACAGAGAGAAACCTGTGCCCTCACACACCAGCCATGGCTCTTATACAGAGAGAAACCTGTGCCCAGTCCTCACACACCAGCCATGGCTCTTATACTGACAGAAGCCTGTGCCCTCACACACCAGCCATGGCTCTTATACAGAGAGAAGCCTGTGCCCTCACACACCAGCCATGGCTCTTATACAGAGAGAAGCCTGTGCACTCACACACCAGCCATGGCTCTTATACAGAGAGAAACCTGTGCCCAGTCCTCACACACCAGCCATGGCTCTTATACTGACAGAAGCCTGTGCCCTCATGTTAAGTGTCCCAGAGAGGAGCTGCATCTCCCTCCCTGAGCAGAAGCCTCATTAGTCTGCTGGCCCTGACTCCACTTTTAGCCCACAGACACGAATAAGAGCCCGGGGTATGGAGGGATGAGAGAGAGAGAGAGAGAGAGAGACAGACAGACAGACAGACAGACAGAGAAGGGGAAAAGCAAAGAGAGCATGAGATGGAAAAGGAGAGAAAGAGATTGGAGGAGTA
>CM045883.1:93009732-93029732 GCA_025169545.1 Anguilla japonica
CCTGATCAGATTGAACACATGCTGAGGCCGATTACACTGAACACATGCTGAGTCAGATTGCACTGAACACACTTTGAGGCTCTCTGAGCTGAACTCACACTGAGGCTGATTACTGTTGATAAACATGTATTTCAGTGTGTATTGATGGCGAAGGGTGGGAGTGTAGTTCAATCGTTAGGGAACTGGCCTTTTAATTGGGCTCAAGGGTTGCAGGTTTGACTCCCAGATGGGGCTCTGGATAAGAACGTGTGCTAAATGCTAAAATGTAAATGTAATGGGTGTTTTTGGGTTGCTGGGGTCATGCAGAAATGAGGAGAATGCAAGCTTCATTATCCAGTCCAACTGGATGCATGCTTAACTAGGAAATATTTATTAATGAATAGCTGTTGGCATTTCAGCATAAAAAGTTTTTGGAAGTTGAGTGCAGAACTGTGGAGTTACGTCCTTCACTAAGGGCAGCTGCACTCTCTTCAAAATAAAAGTGTCATCAGCCAAGTGGGTGGAGAGAGGAGGGGGCACGTCGGACTGAAGAGAGAGAGACATTAAATATCCAAAGCTCAACTGAATCTGTTCCATCCATTCCTGTCACCTGCCCCGCCCATAGCAACCAACTCCTTGCTGCCCCGCCCATAGCGACCGAAACACCGCTGCCCCACCCTTGGCGACTGATGCCCCATTGCCCCGCACCTACCGTCCAACTCCCCACTGTCCCACCCATAGCAACCAACTCCCCGCTGCCCCGCCCATAGCAACCAACTCCCCGCTGCCCCGCCCATAGCAACCAACTCCCCGCTGCCCCGCCCATAGCAACCAACTCCCCACTGCCCCGCCCATAGCAACCAACTCCCCGCTGCCCCGCCCATAGCAACCAACTCCCCGCTACCCCGCCCATAGCAACCGACTCCCCACTGCCCCGCCCATAGCAACCGACTGCCCGCTGCCCCGCCCATAGCAACCAACTCCCCGCTGCCCCGCCCATAGCAACCAACTCCCCACTGCCCCGCCCATAGCAACCGACTCCCCGCTGCCCCACCCATAGCAACCAACTCCCCCCTGCCCCGCTCATAGCAACCAACTCCCCACTGCCCCGCCCATAGCAACCAACTCCCCACTGCCCCGCCCATAGCAACCAACTCCCCGCTGCCCCGCCCATAGCAACCAACTCCCCGCTGCCCCGCCCATAGCAACCGACTCCCCACTGCCCCGCCCATAGCAACCGACTCCCCGCTGCCCCGCCCACTGTCTGCTCGTGCCGCTCGCTCGGAGCGCGCTCTGTTTGCCGTATTAGTCTCTTATTTAAATGAGTCTGCAGGAGCCCCGCCTGTCCCCGCTGTGTTTGCTGTTGATGTCCTCATTAAAGCCGAAGTCTTCATTCTGTGTGTGTGTGTGTGATCGAATTCCCCTCTCCAGGTGAGCTCTAATGTTTGTTAAAGGCTTAGTAACGTTCTTCTCTGACATCTCTTCATTTTGGCTTCGCCCCGCTGTGCTTCTCTTCTCCATGGTGGATGAGCACTGTGAGACGCCGTTGCTGAAAAACTGCTTTGGTTAAAAATAACGTCTTATGGGAAAGTTTTGTGCCATTACTTAATTAGGTGTTTTACTGAACTAGACATGCTTCATTACTTATTGTGGATGCAGTCAAGTCTTAGTGAATCTAAACCCTTATTCTGTCATGTTGGCCCACACATGTAGTTTCTCTCTTCCTCTCCCCCCCACCTCTCTCTCCCTCTCTCCCCCTCCCCTCCCTTTCTCTCCCTCCCTCCCCTCCCTCTCTCTCCCTCTCAGGTGCTCTGCACAATCACTGCCATCACTCTGCACTTCTTCTTCCTGTCTTCCTTCTGCTGGGTGTTAGCAGAGGCGTGGCAGTCTTACCTGGCCGTCAACGGCAACACCAGGACACGCCTCATTCGCAAGCGCTTCCTGTGTCTGGGCTGGGGTAAGATCAAGACCCATCTCAGACCCTGTGTTTAGGCTGGGGTAAGATTGGGACCCTCTCAGACCCCGTGTTTAGGCTGGGGTAAGATTGGGACCCTCTCAGACCCTGTGTTTAGGCTGGGGGGTAAGATTGGGACCCTCTCAGACCCCGTGTTTAGGCTGGGGTAAGATTGGGACCCTCTCAGACCCTGTGTTTAGGCTGGGGTAAGATTGGGACCCTCTCAGACCCTGTGTTTAGGCTGGGGTAAGATTGGGACCCTCTCAGACCCTGTGTTTAGGCTGGGGTAAGATTGGGACCCTCTCAGACCCTGTGTTTAGGCTGGGGTAAGATTGGGACCCTCTCAGACCCTGTGTTTAGGCTGGGGTAAGATTGGGACCCTCTCAGACCCTGTGTTTAGGCTGGGGTAAGATTGGGACCTTCTCAGACCCTGTGTTTAGGCTGGGGTAAGATTGGGACCCTCTCAGACCCTGTGTTTAGGCTGGGGTAAGATTGGGACCCTCTCAGACCCTGTATTTAGGCTGGGGTAAGATTGGGACCCTCTCAGACCCTGCATTTAGGCTGGGGTAAGATTGGGACCCTCTCAGACCCTGTGTTTAGGCTGGGGTAAGATTGGGACCCTCTCAGACCCTGTGTTTAGGCTGGGGTAAGATTGGGACCCTCTCAGACCCTGTATTTTGGGCTGGGGTAAGATCGGGACCCTCTCAGACCCTGTGTTTAGGCTGGGGTAAGATTGGGACCCTCTCAGACCCTGTATTTTGGGCTGGGGTAAGATCGGGACCCTCTCAGACCCTGTGTTTAGGCTGGGGTAAGATTGGGACACGCTTCGGACTCTGTTTTCTGGGCTGTGGTAATTTTGGGACACGCATCGTCCCCTGTCTTTGGACTGCTCTGTTCTCCGCTGGGGGCTCATTTGTCCCCCCCCCCCCAGCGGACTGAAGTGGAGCCATGTCAAGTCGGAGCGGCTGCAGGGTATCCTTCTGTGGCCTGTTTCCTTCTGTGGCCTATTTAAGAGCTTGTCTGGCTCTACCAGTCCATATCTTCATCCGTGGATGATGGGTCTCCAGTGGTGGATATTCAATGTGGTCTTTAAGAAATGACAGCTGTGAATCTGGACTTAATATTTCATCAATCGCATGATCAGGTCCATTTGAGTTAGCCTAAACAGCACAGAATGTGCTCTTTTGTGCTTAGTTAAAGCTGTAAAAATTACATAATAGACTATTACAAAATAATAGGAGGTGTGGCTTATTATGATGGGGGCGTGGCTTTTGAAGAATAGGAGGTGTGGCTTATTAATACTGGGGGCGTGGCTTTTGAAGAATAGGAGGTGTGGCTTATTAATGATGGGGGCGTGACTTTTGAAGAATAGGAGGTGTGGCTTATTAATGATGGGGGCGTGACTTTTGAAGAATAGGAGGTGTGGCTTATTAATACTGGGGGGCGTGGCATTTGAAGAATAGGAGGTGTGGCTTATTAATACTGGGGGGTGTGGCTTTTGAAGAATAGGAGGTGTGGCTTATTAATACTGGGGGGCGTGGCATTTGAAGAATAGGAGGTGTGGCTTATTAATAAGGGGGGGGTGTGGCTTTTGAAGAATAGGAGGTGTGGCTTATTAATGATGGGGGGCATGGCTTTTGAAGAATAGGAGGTGTGGCTTATTAATGATGGGGGGCGTGGCTTTTGAAGAATAGGAGGTGTGGCTTATTAATGATGGGGGCGTGACTTTTGAAGAATAGGAGGTGTGGCTTATTAATACTGGGGGGTGTGACTTTTGAAGAATAGGAGGTGTGGCTTATTAATGATGGGGGCGTGACTTTTGAAGAATAGGAGGTGTGGCTTATTAATGATGGGGGGCGTGGCTTTTGAATAATAGGAGGTGTGGCTTATTAATGATGGGGGGCGTGGCTTTTGAAGAATAGGAGGTGTGGCTTATTAATGATGGGGGGCATGGCTTTTGAAGAATAGGAGGTGTGGCTTATTAATACTGGGGGTGTGGCTTTTGAATAATAGGAGGTGTGGCTTATTATGATGGGGGCATGGCTTTTGAAGAATAGGAGGTGTGGCTTATTAATACTGGGGGCGTGGCTTTTGAAGAATAGGAGGTGTGGCTATTAATGATGGGGGCGTGACTTTTGAAGAATAGGAGGTGTGGCTTATTAATACTGGGGGGCGTGGCATTTGAAGAATAGGAGGTGTGGCTTATTAATACTGGGGGGCGTGGCATTTGAAGAATAGGAGGTGTGGCTTATTAATGATGGGGGGCGTGGCTTTTGAAGAATAGGAGGTGTGGCTTATTAATACTGGGGGGTGTGGGTTTTGAAGGATAGGAGGTGTGGCTTATGAAGGCAGAGAAATGCTGCTTATTAATGGTAGGTGTGGTTTATGGAGGTGGTGGTTTTTGAAGACTATTTCCTCAATTGTTGGTTTCTACTGGTTCTGTATTTTCTATGAAAGATTGTCTTTTTTTCCTCAGTCATTATTATGTTTTTCTTCTCCTAATTGCATGTAAATTGTAGAGTTAATTAGTGTATTCTTAATTACATTGATATTTTACAGACAGGCCCATTAGTGGTAGCAGTGACATGCAGAGTGTAATGAGAGTTATGAGATTAATCAGTGTATAACGAGCTAACAGCCTAATGAGCTTCAGCCAAAGCACACAGCCAGGTACACTCCACCTATGAACTGCAGGGGCTAGGAGACTGTAAATTCAGTTTTGACCAGGTGAACTCAGGTGATGCTGCAGGTTGAGGCTGTAGTTTTGATAGGTAAACTCAGGTGATACATGCTGGATCAGGCTGTAGTTTTTATAGGTAAACTCAGCTTATATGTGGTGGTGGAGGCTGTAGTTTTGATCAGGTAAACTCAGGTGACTGAAAGCTGATTGTCATGGAAATGCAGGCAACAGTGTACCATATGGAGTCAATCCATCTGACAAGATTTTAATGACAACGACTTTATCTTTCTCCCTCTCTCTCAGGTCTTCCAGCTCTTGTTGTCGCAGTGTCAGTGGGGTTCACCAGGGCGAGAGGCTATGGCTCATCCAGCTCGTGAGTGATGCCCCTCAACTTACCCTGCTCACACTGTCCTAACTGCTCACACTGTCCTAACCTGCTCACACTATCCTAACTGCTCACACTGTCCTAACCTGCTCACACTATCCTAACTGCTCACACTGTACTAACCTGCTCACACAAAAATCCAAGCTGCTCACACTGACCTAACCTGCTCACACTGTACTAACCTGCTCACACTATCCTAACTGCTCACACTGTCCTAACCTGCTCACACTATCCTAACTGCTCACACTGTACTAACCTGCTCACACAATATCCTAGCTGCTCACACTGACCTAACCTGCTCACACTGTACTAACCTGCTCACACTATCTTAACTGCTCACACTGACCTAACCTGCTCACACTATCCTAACTGCTCACACTGTACTAACCTGCTCACACTATCCTAATTGCTCACACTGACCTAACCTGCTTACACTGTATACCTGCTCACACTATCCTAACTGCTCACACTGTACTAGCCTGCTCACACTATCCTAACTGCTCACACTGTCCTGACCTGCTCACACTATCCTAACTGCTCACACTGTCCTAACTGCTCACACTGTACTTACCTACTCACACTATCCTAACTGCTCACACTGACCTAACCTGCTCACACTATCCTAACTGCTCACACTGTCCTAACCTGCTCATACTGTACTAAATGCTCACACTGTCATAACCTGTTTTCACTGTACTAACCTCCTCTCACTGTTCTAACCTGCTGACAGTAGACTAACCTGCTCACACTGACCTACAATTAAAGAGGCATTTTGGTGTGTAACAGACTTATCTAAAATATTGTGATACTGACAACTTCATGCTGCAGCCAATAGTAGTTTTAAGAACATTAGAAGCCATAGTAGGTACGGTAGGGAGATTAGGACTGCAGTGTAGCAAATGGGTTTGAGGGCATAGTGTTAGATGTGGCAGAGTTAGAGCTGTTATATCTGTTGTTAATTCTCAGAGTGCTCACTGTTGTGTTAATTCAGCCAGGATTCAATTCAGACAGATGTATGGCCTACTGTATGTGCAGTGTCTCTGTTTGATGAATGATATGTAGTTGATATATGACTAGTATATGGCTCATATATGGCAGATATATGGTAGATATGTGACACCTGCATCTCTCTGCTCAGCTGCTGGCTATCTCTGGAGGGTGGGTTGCTCTACGCCTTTGTGGGTCCTGCTGCTGTCATTGTATTGGTGAGTTCTTTCCACTAAGTGCTCCTGATTGGTTAACCTCACCATCCATCATCACCAAATCTGCCTCTCATTGGTCAGTCCCACTGCCTTCAAACGAATGGGAAAATAATTCCATGTTATGCGTTTACATGTGAAAGTCTTTAGTTATGTAGGTAGAGGACTGGCTGTGTAAATGGCTGTTAGTGTAAGTGAACAGGCCTGTAGGAGTGTGGAGCTGCGGTTATGGAGGTCTCTGTGCTGCAGGTTAACATGCTGATCGGCATCGTCATCTTCAACAAGCTGGTGTCCAGGGACGGAATATCAGACAAGTCCAAAAAACAGAAAGCTGGGTAGGTACTGTGCGTGTGTGTGTGTGTGTGTGTGTGTGTGTGTGTGTGTACAGCTATGAGAGGACCTTAGTCAAGTGGGCCAGATAGTCTGGGCTCTGTGAGGCAATGAGGTGAGTCAGTGCTACAGGTGAACCGTAGAGAGGGGGGGTGGGAGAAGACAGGTGGGAGGGGGGGTATGTTGAGTGTAGAGTTGGACTGGTGTGCACAGGTGTGTCAGGTGTAGAGTTAGCAAGGTGTGTGCAGATGTGTTTGCTCTCATTCTTCTCTCTGTGCTACTAACAGTTTTATTTGTTCAGCTTTCTCCATCATTCTATAATCTGTTCATTATCTCTTCTCTTTTTCCCATCCTCTGTGTGTCTGTGTGTGTGTGTGTGTGTGTGTGTGTGTGTTCGTGTCTGTGTGTCTGCGTGTGTGTGTGTGTGTGTGTGTGCATGCCTGTGTGTGTGTTTGTGTGTCTGTGTGTCTGCGTATGTGTGTGTGTCTGTGTGTCTGTGTTTGCGTGTGTGTCTCTGTGTCTGTGTGTGTGTGTCTGTGTGTCTGTGTGTGTGTGTGTGTGTGTGTGTGTGTGCGTGTGTGTGTGTGTGTGTGTCTGTGTGTCTGTGTGTCTGTGTGTGTGTGTGTGTGTGTGTGTGTGTCTGTGTGTGTGTGTGTGTGTGCGTGTTTGTGTGTGTGTCTGCGTCTGTGTCTGCGTGTCTGTGTGTGTGTGTGTCTGCGTGTCTGTGTGTGTGTGTCTGTGCGTGCCTGTTTGTGTGTCTGTGTGTCTGCGTATGTGTGTGTGTGTGTGCGTCTGTGTGTCTGTGTGTCTGCGTGTTTGTATGTGTGTGTCTGTGTCTGTGTCTGTGTGTCTGTCTGTGTGTCTGCGTGTGTGTGTGTGTGTGTGTGTGTGTCTGTGTGTCTGTGTGTCTGTGTCTGTGTCTGTGTGTGTGTGTGTGTGTGTGTGTCTGTGTGTGTGTGTGTGTGTGTGTGTTCATGTCCCTATAGTCCACAGCCACGCGGTCTCGTTCCCAAATATTCCAGGTGTGGAGTGAACTCACACAGCACCCTGCCCAAGACCATCGCCACCAACGCCATGTTAGTGCAGCTCCATGCCTCTCTCTCTCTCTCGCTCCCTCTCTCTTTCTGCCTCTCTCTCTCTCTCTCACACACATCCCCACACCCTGAACCACCATGACACTGTTGCTCATGCCATGCTGACCAGCCAGTCAGGACTATGTTTAGTGCTACAGGGCGTGTCACTGTTTAAAGATGCTGTGCTTTAGCAGAGATGTACCATTTGACTCCAGAGTGAGATTCAGGGACAGGAACAGGATGTTCATTCTGAGTGTCCCGACCCACCCTCTCAGACGCGAGATCCACAGAGTTATCTCTTATAGTTAATTATCTGTCCTTTCAGCGGCAGCTCAGAACAAAATCTCTGACACTCGACTGAAGAACAACTGTGAAAAATGTGCTGTTCCCTTGGGCTCTCCCTGTTAAACCTGCAGAGAGGGGGATAGAGGGGGAGAGAAGGTGAGAGAGAGGAGAGGAGGAGGATAGAGAGAGGAGAGAGGAAAAGAGGAGAGAGAGTTAGGGAGGGTGAGAGAGAGGGACAGAGGGGAGTGGATTGTGACTGGCTTGTGCTTTAAAGAGAGAAAGAACCAGAGCAGGTGGGGTGGCACTGAAGTGCAGTGCTGTGTGGCTGCCCCCCAGTGGTGTGTAGCTGAACTGCAGCATGTGTGATCACCCCGGCTGGTCCGGAGCTGAACTGCTGTGTGTGTGTGTGTGAGGTAGCCCCCTGCTGGTACAGGGCTGAACTGCAGTGCTGTGTGAGTTAGCCTCCTGGTGGTCCAGAGCTAAACTGCAGTGTGTGTGTGAGGTAGCCCCCTGCTTGTCCGGAGCTGAACTGCAGTGTGTGTGTGTGTTTGTGTGTGTGCAGGGTATCCCTGTGGAGCTCCTGTGTGGTGCTGAGTGAGGTGGCCCCCTGGTGGTCCAGAGCTGAACTGCAGTGTGTGTGTGAGGTAGCCCCCTGGTGATCCGGAGCTGAACTGCAGCGTGTGTGTGTGTGTGTGTGTGTGTGCAGGGCCTCTCTGTGGAGCTCCTGTATGGTGCTGAGTGAGGTAGCCCCCTGGTGGTGTGGAGCTGAACTGCAGTGTGTGTGTGTGTGTGCGCGCAGAGCGTCCCTGTGGAGCTCGTGTGTGGTGCTGAGTGAGGTGGCCCCCTGGTGGTGTGGAGCTGAACTGCAGTGTGTGTGTGTGTGTGTGTGTGTGCGCACGCAGGGCGTCCCTGTGGAGCTCCTGTGTGGTGCTGAGTGAGGTGGCCCCCTGGTGGTGTGGAGCTGAACTGCAGTGTGTGTGTGTGTGTGTGTGCGCGCGCAGGGCGTCCCTGTGGAGCTCCTGTGTGGTGCTCCCCCTGCTGGCTCTCACCTGGATGTCGGCAGTCCTGGCCATCACCGACCGGAGCTCCACGCTGTTCCAGGTGCTCTTCGCCGTGTTCGACGCCCTGCAGGGCGTGGTCATCATCAGCGTGCATGGCGCACTGAGGCGAGAGGTGAGCCACTCTGCCCCCTGGAGGGCAACAGAGCCTGCGGGTTAATCTAGTATACGCACACACACACACATGCATATACACGCTCACACACACACACTCACACACATGCATGCATGCACACATACATGCACACACACAAACACACACACACTCACACACATACATATACACGCTCACACACACTCACACACATGCATGCATTCACACATACATGCACACACACAAACACACGCACACTCATGCACACTCACACACACATATACACATCTGCACAAACACGCACTCACACACATACATGCATGCACACACACAAACACACGCACACTCATGCACACTCACACACACATATACACATCTGCACAAACACGCACATACACACACAATCTCATGTGTACATGCAGATACAGTGATGAAAAAGTACGCCCTCTTTCAATCTTATGGTTTTGCATAGGAGGACATAACTAAACTTCATCTAGTATTTGCCAAGGCATAAATTACTTAAACTAACCTCATATGATGCATAACACACACATTTCTTAACCAAAAATATACCAGCATGCAGAAGTCTTCTTTGAAAAGATGGCCTCTCTCTCTCTCTCTCTCTCTCTCTCTCTAGGTGCAGGACGCATTGTGTGGTCGTATGGGCGTCTGTAAGGATGACAGTGAGAACTCTCCAGATTCCTGCAAGAATGGCCAGGTGCATTCATAACTCCACCAGGGGGCAACACCGAGCTACTCCCCCATGGAGCAACGCACACACACACCCACAGAAACACACACACACACGGACACACGCACACACACACACACACACACACACACACACACAGACACACACACACACACACACAGACCCACACACAGATACACGCACGCGCACACACACACACACCCACAGACAGACACACACACACACACACCTACTGACACACACACAGATACACCACAGACACACACACACACACAGATACACATACAGACACACACACACCCACAGATACACATGCAGACAAACACGCGCCCACAGACACACTCACACATGCACACACACACCTACTGACACACACACACACACACACACACACACACACACACACACAGCTGTTGTGTCTTTATCTCTCTTCTCTGTCCTTCACAGACAGACTTTGAAAAAGATGTGGATCTGGCCTGTCAGACAGGTAGGAGGGAACCGCCTGTCAATCATACTGATCACCTGATCACAGACCCCGCCCACTCCTCTGCTGAGCCACAGTGCTGCTGAGTAATAATAACATTCCTCCATCTCTCTCCTCTTCATTTGTCTTTTATGTCTCTCTTTTTCCAATCTTCCCTTACTTTCCTGTTCACCTTCTATCTTCTCCACTCCCTGTCTCCCTCCCTCTCTTTCTCCCTCTCTCTCCCTCTTTCCCCCCCTCCCTCCCTCCCTCCCTCCCTCCCTCTCTCCTGTAGTCATTTTTAAGGAGCCCACTATTTCAGGAACACTGTCCCGCATCTCCTTGGACGACGAGGACGACCCCAAACTGGCAGGAAGCAAGGAGGTGGGCGTGAACCTGGGCGGCCTGCCGGGCCTCGTGGCCCCGCCCACCCTGCTGGTGCAGGCCCCGCCCCTCGGGGTCGAGCCGCAGCTGAAGGAGGTGAACGTGGAGCAGCAGGGGGCGCCAGTGTACCTGTGCACGGAGAGCGGGCTGGGCTGGGTGGGGTCGGGGGGCGGGGCCGGGGGCCTGGGCGGGGCTGAGCGGGACTACATGGTGCTGCCAGGGAGGACGGGGGGCCTCCAAACCCCGCCCCTCAGGGGTGAGGAGAAGAACATGGCTGTGCATGACTCCGCCCTCCCCGCGGCGTCAGCCCTGCGATTGGCTGACGGGAAGGCGCTGTACAGCTTTGCGTCCATGGATCACCTCAACGTCAACCTGACCCCGCCCTGCCGGACGCTCCGCCCCCTGCCCGCCCACACGCTGCACTTCAAACCACACCCCTCCGTCCGTCACATCCTCTCTGGCTCCGCCCACCGCACTCGTACCCTCCCCCGGAAACTGGGCCACGCCCACACCAGCCTGTCCGTGGGCTCACTGGAGGTAAGCAGGAAGGGGCTGAAGTGTTTTGCCCCGCCCCAACACCTGCCCCTGCCCTGCCCCAACACGTACCCCTGCCCTGCCCCAACACCTAGCCTGCCCCACCCCCACACCTACCCCCCCCAACACCTGCCCCTGCCCTGCCCAACCATCTGCCCTTGCCCCACCCCAACACCTAGCCTGCCCCGCCCCCACACCTGCCCCACCCACGTTAACACTTGTCCCTCCCAAACCACTTCCCCCTCCCCAAAAGAAGCAGCATAGCTGTACTGCTTTATGAGTTCTCAGTCACAGTAGCTTCATTCAGGATCATATTGGTGTTCACTGTGACCTGCGTTCAGTGAGTCTCCACACCTGCAGTCCTGTACCAGAGAACTGGGACTCTGAGATCTACAGTGCCTAACACACACACACAGATCCACTGTGTGCATAACACACACACACAGATCCACTGTGCCTATAACACACACACAGATCCACTGTGCGTATAACACACACACAGATCCACTGTGCGTATAACACACACACAGATCCACTGTGCCTATAACACACACACAGATCCACTGTGCGTATAACACACACACACACAGATCCACTGTGCGTATAACACACACACAGATCCACTGTGCGTATAACACACACACACAGATCCACTGTGTCTATAACACACACACAGATCCACTGTGCATATAACACACACACAGATCCACTGTGTCTGTAACACACACACAGATCCACTGTGCCTATAGCACACACAGATCCACTGTGCCTATAACACACACAGATCCACTGTGCGTATAGAACACACACAGATCCACTGTGCATATAACACACACACACACAGATCCACTGTGCGTATAACACACACACAGATCCACTGTGCCTATAACACACACACAGATCCACTGTGCGTATAACACACACACAGATCCACTGTGTCTATAACACACACACAGATCCACTGTGCGTATAACACACACACAGATCCACTGTGTCTGTAACACACACACAGATCCACTGTGCCTATAACACACACAGATCCACTGTGCGTATAGAACACACACAGATCCACTGTGTCTGTAACACACACACAGATCCACTGTGCCTATAACACACACACAGATCCACTGTGCGTATAACACACACACAGATCCACTGTGCCTATAGCACACACAGATCCACTGTGTGTATAACACACATACACAGATCCACTGTGCGTATAACACACACAGATCCACTGTGCGTATAACACACACACAGATCCACTGTGCGTATAACACACACACAGATCCACTGTGCGTATAACACACACATAGATCCACTGTGTGCATAACAAACACAGATCCACTGTGCCTATAACACACACACAGATCCACTGTGCGTATAACACACACAGATCCACTGTGCGTATAACACACACAGATCCACTGTGCGTATAACACACACACAGATCCACTGTGCGTATAACACACACACAGATCCACTGTGCGTATAACACACACATAGATCCACTGTGTGCATAACAAACACTGATCCACTGTGCCTATAACACACACACAGATCCACTGTGCGTATAACACACACAGATCCACTGTGTCTGTAACACACACACAGATCCACTGTGTCTGTAACACACACACAGATCCACTGTGTCTATAACACACACACAGGGGGACATGATTGATTTTCGATGGTGATAAGTCACAGAACTGCTATCCCTTGAAGTGGGGGTGACCAGAACATTCCCAGAAATCCTCAAGACAGGGGTGGCAGGTCAATCAGTCAAGCAGTCAACCAATCAAACAATCAATAAAGCGTTACTCAATTATACAGTCTAACAAATAGCAACAAGGGATGAAAATAGCAACAAGCATTAATCAATAAATCATTGTAACTAATAGCAACAATTGAACAACGATCATATGCTCTTGCGCTAGGCACAGGCTCAGCAGAGCTAATCTTGTGGGTTGATTGTCATGGGTTTGGGAAATGTTATTTCCTGTTTGGAGGTTCGGGGGGTGTTACTTCCTGTTTAGAGGTGTTACTTCCTGTCTGTAAAGACAATCCGTCATGTTTACTGGGACCATGAAAGGCAGGAGTTCCAGATGACCTTTGACCTGTACAGTGGCAGGAGGGTGTGTCCATCTCTCTCCTGGATCTGTACATGCTCCGCCCTGTTGGCCCCACCCTACTGTCCGTCAGCCTGACTCCTCCCCCTGTGTCTACAGTCTGGTGGAGAGAGAACCCTACTGGGGTAAAGGGTGTGCATGTGCGTATTTGTGTGCGTGTGAGTGTGTTTCTGTGTGTGTGTATATTTGTGTGAGTGCGCGTGTGTGTGTGAGTGTGTATTTGTGTGCGTGTGAGTGTGTCTGTGTTTGTGTGAGTGTGTGTGGGTGTGTGTGTTTGTGTGAGTGTGTGTGTGTGGGTGTGTGTGTTTGTGTATTTATAGAAACTAAAGGCTATGTTAAGCTGCTGAGTTTGAAAGGTAAGTATCTCAGATGGCATGGTGAATCATTATTGATAGCTGTTTAAGTGTGAAATGTGTTATCAAGGAGATCAGGGCAGCCTGACAGAGAAGAACATTTTAGCCAGCCAGAGCTTCAGCAGGGCCTCTGACAGCCAATTAGAAAAGCGAAAAGCGGGTATGCAGGAAGTGTTCATCTGATTGGGTCTTTGCCAGGGGTGGGTGGAGCTACTCCATAAAGCAGTGCCTTCTGCTAGACCATCTGAAGCAGAGGGGGGTGTGTCCTTTTGGGGGGGGGGGGGGGGCAATCAACCAATCGGTAAAGTGGAGGGTGTGACCGTGTGACCCTGACCCTGCTGTGATTGATGATGTCTTTTCTCCCCCCCCACCCCTCCTCCCCAGAGGAAAAGAGTACAGTACTCTGAGCTCGACTTTGAGGTAAGGCTTCGCCCCCCTTTCACACCCCCCTCCCCATCCCACAAACTCCGCCCCCATCCTGCAGGCCTCTTGCCTGCTGTCCAATCCTGGCACAGCAGTGCCCATGACACCATCTTACTCCCCTCATCTCTTCCTGGTTCTGATGATATCCCCACTCCCGACCCCACCCCCACGCCCCCGACCCCCTCCATGCCCACCTGGGTCCGATTCAAGCAGTGGTGAAATCACTGCGTTTCTGACAGATTTAGTAGCGCCACCTGCTCTTAGCGATATTCAGAGCTGGATTCCTCCTGTGTGTGGGGATTTATGTGCGGGTTGTTTTTTTTTTTGTTGTGCTTTTCAGTGTCGTGGCTGAGCACGCACAGTCCTGCACTCACATGGTGTTAAACTGCATTACATTACTCAGCAGAGCTACACTCATCCCCAGCGACACACAGCCACACACTCATCCCCAGCGACACACAGCCACACACTCATCCCCAGCGACACACAGCCACACACTCATCCCCAGCAACACACAGCCACACACTCATCCCCAGCGACACACAGCCACACACGCATCCCCAGCGACACACAGCCACACACTCATCCCCAGCGACACACAGCCACACACTCATCCCCAGCGACACACAGCCACACACTCATCCCCAGCGACACGCAGCCGCACACTCATCCCCAGCGACGTACAGCCTCATACTCATCCCCAGCGACACACAGCCGCACACTCAGCCTCATACTCATCCCCAGCGACACACAGCCACACACTCATCCCCAGTGACACACAGCCTCATACTCATCCCCAGCGACACACAGCCACATACTCATCCCCAGCGACACACAGCCTCATACTCATCCCCAGCGACACACAGCCACACACTCATCCCCAGCGACGTACAGCCTCATACTCATCCCCAGCGACACACAGCCTCATACTCATCCCCAGCGATACAGCCTCATACTCATCCCCAGCGGCACACAGCCACACACTCATCCCCAGCGACGTACAGCCTCATACTCATCCCCAGCGACACACAGCTTCATACTCATCCCCAGCGACACAGCCTCATACTCATCCCCAGCTACACACAGCCTCATACTCATCCCCAGCGATACAGCCTCATACTCATCCCCAGCGACACACAGCCTCATACTCATCCCCAGCGACACACAGCCTCATACTCATCCCCAGCGATACAGCCTCATACTCATCCCCAGCGGCACACAGCCACACACTCATCCCCAGCGACGTACAGCCTCATACTCATCCCCAGCGACACACAGCTTCATACTCATCCCCAGCGACACAGCCTCATACTCATCCCCAGCTACACACAGCCTCATACTCATCCCCAGCGACACACAGCCTCATACTCATCCCCAGCGATACAGCCTCATACTCATCCCCAGCGACACACAGCCTCATACTCATCCCCAGCGACACACAGCCTCATACTCATCCCCAGCGACACACAGCCACATACTCATCCCCAGACATACAGCACAGCCGCGGGGAATGGCAGTCTGACTCAGGAACTCAAACCTGCTGCATCAGCACAAAGGCATGGAGGCCCTTTTATAATCAGCACCTCAGCCAAACAAACCAACATACAATAATACACAATACAGTAAATAATAAAGCACTACACCTGCAGCCTGTCTTTACCCAGCTATACCCACAGCATTACAGGCCCTTCAGGAAATCCTGAAGAAAGAGGAAATCCAGGGGAACCTTGGGGGTAGTCTGAATACATGAGAGCTTTGTCTGTTTCAGATGGGTGGTGTCTCTTTAGTGGGGTGAATAGGTTGAGGGGTGGGGAGGGGGTGGATAAGAGAGGTGGTGTCTTGGGGGGGCGGGGGGGGGGGGGGGGGGGGGGGGGGGGGTACAGTCAGGACCAGGCATGGTCACCTACTCAGGTATCACTCCCTACACACCTAAGGTTCTGTGGTGGGGGTCCCTTTCTGGTTTTTCTTCCGATATCCATATTTCCATATCCAGGCGTTCAGACAATGACACGCCTGGTTTATGTGTGCGCGGTAACGTTGTGATTTTTATCATTGGTTGCAGTTCCACTGAGTGAGCTGCAGGGGGAGTCTAACTCCTCTGCCCTGCACGTCTCCCGCTGTCTTTCTCTCCTCTTCATTCCGTGGTTTCTCTTCCTCCTCTGGCAGAAGGTGATGCACACGCGGCAGAGACACAACGAGCTGTACCACGAGCTCAACCACCCCCCCGAGTTCCACACCCCCGGCCCCAAACGCAGGGACCCCACTGCATCCAGCGTCAGGGTGAGCAGCCTGCACCCCTAACCCTGTACCCCAAACCCCACACCCTGCACCCCTAACCCTGCACCCCTAACCCTGTACCCCAAACCCCACACCCTGCACCCCTAACCCTGCACCCCTAACCCTGTACCCCAAACCCCACACCCTGCACCCCTAACCCTGTACCCCAAACCCCACACCCTGTACCCCTAACCCTGTACCCCAAACCCCACACCCTGCACCCCTAACCCTGTACCCCAAACCCCACACCCTGTACCCCTAACCCTGTACCCCAAACCCCACACCCTGTACCCCTAACCCTGTACCCCAAACCCCACACCTGTACCCTAACCCTGTACCCCACACCCTGTACCCCTAACCCTGTACCCCAACACCCTGCACCCCTAACCCTGTACCCCAAACCCCACACCCTGTACCCCTAACCCTGTACCCCACACACCCTGCACCCCTAACCCTGTACCCCAAACCCCACACCCTGTACCCCTAACCCTGTACCCCAAACCCACACCCTGTACCCCTAACCCTGTACCCCTAACCCTGTACCCCAAACTCCACACCCTGTACCCCAAACCCTGTACCCCACACCCTGTACCCCTAACCCTGTACCCCAAACCCCACACCCTGTACCCCTAACCCTGTACCCCAAACCCCACACCCTGCACCCCTAACCCTGTACCCCACACCCCACACCCTGTACCCCTAACCCTGTACCCCACACCCTGCACCCCTAACCCTGTACCCCACACCCTGCACCCCTAACCCTGTACCCCAAACCCCACACCCTGTACCCCTAACCCTGTACCCACCCACACCCTGTACCCCTAACCCTGTACCCCACACCCTGTACCCCTAACCCTGTACCCCACACCCTGCACCCCTAACCCGGTACCCCAAACCCACACCCTGTACCCCTAACCCTGTACCCCAAACCCCACACCCTGTACCCCTAACCCTGTACCCCAAACTCCACACCCTGTACCCCAAACCCCACACCCTGCACCCCTAACCCTGTACCCCAAACCCCACACCCTGTACCCCTAACCCTGTACCCCAAACCCCACACCCTGTACCCCTAACCCTGTACCCCCACCCTGTACCCCAACCCTGTACCCCACACCCTGCACCCCTAACCCTGTACCCAAACCCCACACCCTGTACCCCTAACCCTGTACCCCAACCCCACACCCTACCCCTAACCCTGTACCCCAAACCCCACACCCCTAACCCTGTACCCCAAACCCCACACCCTGTACCCCTAACCCTGTACCCCAAACCCCACACCCTGTACCCCACACCCTGCACCCCTAACCCTGTACCCCAAACCCCACACCCTGTACCCCTAACCCTGTACCCCAAACCCCACCCCAACCCTGTACCCCACACCCTGCACCCCTAACCCTGTACCCCTAACCCTGTACCCCAAACCCCACACCTGTACCCCTAACCCTGTACCCCAAACCCCAACCCTGTACCCCCTAACCCTGTACCCCAACCCCACACCCTGCACCCCTAACCCTGTACCCCACACCCTGCACCCCTAACCCTGTACCCCAAACACCACACCCTGCCACCCCTAACCCTGTACCCCAAACCCCACACCCTGTACCCCTAACCCTGTACCCCAAACCCCCACACCCTGTACCCCTAACCCTGTACCCCACCCCCTGTACCCCACACCCTGCACCCCTAACCCTGTACCCAAACCCCAACAACCCTGCACCCCTAACCCTGTACCCCCCCACCCTGCACCCCTAACCCTGTACATGTACCCCAAACCCCACACCCTGCACCCCTAACCCTGTACCCCAAACCCCACACCCTGTAACCCCTAACCCTGTACCCCAAACCCCAACCCTGTACCCCAAACCCCACACCCTGCACCCCTAACCCTGTACCCCAAACCCCACACCCTGTACCCCTAACCCTGTACCCCAAAACCCCACACCCTGCACCCCTAACCCTGTACCCCAAACCCCACACCCTGTACCCCTAACCCTGTACCCCAAACCCCACACCCTGTACCCCAACCCGTACCCCCCAAACCACACCCTGTACCCCTAACCCTGTACCCCAAACCCCACACCCTGCACCCCTAACCCTGTACCCCAAACCCCACACCACCCTGCACCCCTAACCCTGTACCCCAAACCCCACACCCTGCACCCCTAACCCTGTACCCCAAACCCCACACCCTGTACCCCTAACCCTGTCACCCCAAAACCCCACACCCTGTACCCCTAACCCTGTACCCCACACCCCACCCCTAACCCTGTACCCCCTGTAACCCCAAACCCTGCACCCCTAACCCTGTACCCCAAACCCCACACACCCTGTACCCCTAAAACCCTGTACCCCCAAACCCCACACCCTGCACCCTGTACCCCTAACCCTGTACCCCAAACCCCACACCCTGTACCCCTAACCCTGTACCCCAAACCCCACACCCTGCAACCCCTAACCCTGTACCCCAAACCCCACACCCTGCACCCCTAACCCTGTACCCCAAACCCCACACCCTGCACCCCTAACCCTGTACCCCAAAAAACCCCACACCCTGTACCCCTAACCCTGTACCCCAAACCCCACACCCTGTACCCCTAACCCTGTACCCCCCCAAACCCACCCACACCCTGTACCCCTAACCCTGTTACCCCTAACCCTGTACCCCACACACCCCACACCCTGTACCCCTAACCCTGTACCCAAACCCCCCCTGTACCCCACACCCCCCACTGTAACCCTAACCCTGTAAAAAAACCAGAACCCTGTACCCCTAACCCTGTACCCCACACCCCACACCCTGTACCCCTAACCCTGTACCCCACACCCCACACCTCACCCTTCACTCTCTGCTCCTAATTACCCTACCCATTGCATTTCTCTCTCATCTCCCTCTCCCTCTCTCTCTCTCCATCTCTCTCTCCTTCTCCCTCGCTCTGTCTCTCCATCTCCCTCAATCTCACCCTCTCCCTTGCACTCTCACCCTCTTTCTCTCACCCTCTCCCTCTCCATCTCTCTCTCTCTCTTTCTCTCTCTCACCCTCTCCCTCTACATCTCTCTCTCTCTCTTTCTCTCTCTCTCCCTCACCCTCTCTCTCTCTCTCTCTCTCTCTCCTCTCTCCCTCTCTCTAATCCTTTGACACACCTCAGTGAGCAGCAGTAGTCTCAGAGAGACCTCACTGAGCAGAGGTCATAAACCCAGAGGCCTTGAGAAGATTTGTAAATCATTCCCACACACATTTACGACTCTGACGGTTGAGCCTGAAACTCTGTTCATGAGGCTGAACTGAACATGAGAGTGAATGAAGTGTGCATTCTAATTACTGAGGTTAACACTCAGCTAACAGGCGACTTAAAGAGGCTTCTCTCTGAAAACAATACAATACACAGTGCATAATGTGAAATTTTCCCCCTTCAATCAATGTGACCATTGTTGTGCTTAATTATGCAGGTAATACATTATCATTATTCATTTGTTAGAGCACAGATTTGGTCCAGTACCGGGACATATTACAAGTAAAGCAAGGAGAACGCTGGCAGAGCTCGTTTATTTTCAGCTGTTCGATAATTATGTGGAAGCGGGTGTGTGGAGGTCATTCCAGACCTGTCAGAGAACAGCACACAGGGAGGGGGAACAGCACACAGGCTGGGGAACAGCACACAGGGAGGGGGAACAGCACACAGGCTGG
>CM045883.1:93034732-93054732 GCA_025169545.1 Anguilla japonica
CAAACATGCGGAGACGACAATCTTTTATAGAACACACTATCATTCCACGGCCGTTACTGGGTAAATGAGTACAATCCAATACGATAGTCATGCGATCTATGGCGGAAAACAGAATGCTATAACAGTAGCATACTAATTTAGTATCTGCGACTGTAAAGACTGACTAGGCCAGAGGGGGCGCCGTTCTGGTTCCAGCCTATGAGACCTAGCTGGAAACTGTACAGCCACTGATTTATAGAAATTGATTTTGGATCTTTAAATTCCTGAATCAGCTGTAGCATCTATTATTCGGGGGGGGGGGGGGGGGGGGGGGGGGGGAGAAATGTTTACAGTAAATGAGCCAAACTACCAAACTATCACAGTGAATTCACGCGGGGGTGGGGGGGGGGGGGGGGGTTGTCGAGGTTGTGGGTGGGGGCTTCAGGGGTGGGATCTATGCATGTTTTTTCTGTGTGCTAATTGTTGGCGTAGAGTGTGTGTATGTGTGAGTGTGTGTGTGTGTGTGTGTGTGTGTGTGTATGTGTGAGTGTGTGTCTAACTGCAGCTGTGTGCTGGGAGCCAGTGAGGGGTGGTTGAGTCTGGGGGGGATGGGGGTGGGGGTCACAGTGCCCCCCTCCTTCTGTGTGCTGTTCCCCTCTTCCCCTCAGTCTCTCTGTTTTTCTGTCTCTTTATGTTTTACTTGTGGTCACATTGCTGTTTGAGCTTCAGTCCTGCTGCTGGGGAGCCACAAGCCCCTCCCCCTGCCCCCCCCCCCCCCAGTCCTCCAGGCCAGTAGGGGGCGCTACACATGTTGGGAAGGAACTCAAGAGCTGACTGCTTCTCTGCTGCTGCATCTGCAGGCACTCAGCGGGCACTCAGAAGAGGGGAGGGGCCGCCGCAGAGCTTCCTGGCCAATCACAGCACTCGGTTCATTGCCACAGAACCTTCAGAGTGGAAACAAAGATGTGAGGAGGGTGGGGATTGGGCAGAGCTGAGATGCAGATGGAGAGGAGCACGCAGGGAAATCATCTGCTGGGACAGCAGCGCCGGGGGCCGGCCACTTCCGCGGCGGTACAAACACAACGGGTCATTTCTGAAGCTCTGAACTGCCGGTCCGTCCACTGCAGCATCCCGGGACCATCCACCAAACCCCCCAAACGTCCCTTAAGCCCCTCCCTCTCCCCGGGAGGGGTGCAGACGCCCTGCTTGTTGGTGTGACTTCAACCCCCGTTCGCCCTTTTGTACAATGAGACTGCACAAAGTAGACCCCCGCCCTTTTCATATGATGTTTTTGTATGAAAATAAATTTTCAAATTGAGTCAAAAAATTTACCCAATCGTGAGTTGAACTTTTGTGACATGTTGATGTTTTTTTTTACATTTTGATATTTCGGTAAATTCCGAGTGTGAGTGAGTGAGAATCTGTGTGTTTGTGTGCATGCATGTCTGTATTTACACGTGTATTTGCATATGCGTGTGCGTGTGTGTGCATGTATGTATTTGAATGTGTGTGCATGTGTGTGTGTGTATTTGTGTGTCTGTATTTGCGTGTAAGTGTGTGTGTGTGCATGAGTGTGTGTGTGTGTGTGTGTGTGTGTGCATGAGTGTTTGCGAGTGTGTGTGTGTGCATGAGTGTTTGCTTGTGTGTGTGTGTGTGTGCATGAGTGTTTGCTTGTGTGTGTGTGTGTGTGTGTGTGTGTGAGAGAGTGTGTGCTGCAGCCCAACCCAGTCACTCTGTTGATTAGATACAATTATCCTGCTGAGCTAAAGAACAGGATTCCAGCCAAGGGTAAGTATTTGGGTCCAGCTGGACTTAACACTTTGGTGTACCTGTATCTGTCCTGTACCTGCCCTGTACCTTACTGTACATGACCTGTACCTGTCCTGTCCTGTCCTGTACCTGCCCTGTACCTGTACTGTACGTGACCTGTACCTGTGCTGTACTTGTCCTTTACCTGTCCTGTACCTGCCCTGTACCTGTCCTGTCCTGTACCTGTCCTGTACCTGCCCTGTACCATTCCTGTACCTGTACCTGCCCTGTACTTGCCCTGTACCTGTCCTGTACATGACCTGTACCCGTCTTGTACCTGCCCTGTACCTGTTCTGTCCTGGCCTGTACCTGTCCTGTACCTGTCCTGTCTTGTACCTGCCCTGTACCTGTACCTGTCCTGTACCTGTCCTGCCTTGTACCTGCCCTGTACCTGTCCTTTATCTGTCCTGTCTCCCTTCTGAGAGGGGAACACAGAACATCCTGTTAAAACCCAGCACAAACAGACCCCTCCTCTCCGGCCCAAGGTCCAGATCCCCACAGCGGGGGAATCCATTAGGAAAGTCCGCCAAGAAACATCAAAGGCTCCAGGCGTGCAAATATGCTCCTTTTATTTTTTATATTCTCATTACTTTGAGTATTTATTAATGTTTATAGTGCAGTGGAAAAAATGAGCAGAACAGAGAATGATCAGTGAATGAGTGAATACCTGCAGAAACATGGGGTGCCCTGCCCTGCTAGGCTCACCCTGCCCTGCCCTGCCCTGCCCTGCCCTGCCCTGCCCTGCCCTGCTAGGCTCATCCTGCCCTGCCCTGCCCTGCCCTGCTCTGCTAGGCTCACCCTACCCTGCCCTGCTAGGCTCACCCTGCCCTGCCCTGCTAGGCTCACCCTGACCTGCCCTGCCCTGCCCTGCCCTGCTCTGCTCTGCTAGGCTCACCCTACCCTGCCCTGCCCTGCTAGGCTCACCCTGCCCTGCCCTACCCTGCTGGGCTCACCCTGCCCTGCCCTGCTAGGCTCACCCTGCCCTGTCCTGCCCTGCCCTGCTAGGCTCACCCTGCCCTGTCCTGCCCTGCCCTGCCCTGCCCTGCCCTGCTAGGCTCACCCTGCCCTGCTCTGCCCTGCTAGGCTCACCCTGCCCTGCCCTGCCCTGCTAGGCTCACCCTGCCCTGCCCTGTCCTGCTGGGCTCACCCTGCCCTGCCCTGCTAGGCTCACCCTGCCCTGCTCTGCCAGGCCATGCCCTGCCCTGCCCTGCTAGGCTCACCCTGCCCTGCCCTGCTAGGCCTGCCCTGCTAGGCTCACCCTGCCCTGCTCTGCCAGGCCATGCCCTGCCCTGCCCTGCTAGGCTCACCCTGCTAGGCTCGCCCTGCCCTGCTAGGCTCACCCTGCCCTGCTCTGCTAGGCTCACCCTGCCCTGCCCTGCTAGGCTCACCCTGCCCTGCTCTGCCCTGCTAGGCTCACCCTGCTAGGCTCACCCTGCCCTGCTCTGCTAGGATCAACCTGCCCCCCTCTGCTAGGCTCACCCTGCCCCCCTCTGCTAGGCTCACCCTGCCCTGCTCTGCTAGGCTCACCCTGCCCCCCTCTGCTAGGCTCACCCTGCCCTGCTCTGCTAGGCTCACCCTGCCCTGCTCTGCTAGGCTCACCCTGCCCCCCTCTGCTAGGCTCACCCTGCCCTGCCCTGCTCTGCTAGGCTCACCCTGCTAGGCTCGCCCTGCCCTGCTCTGCTAGGCTCGCCCTGCCAGCGCTCCAACTTCGGGCCATAAAGAGGCTCTGAGGGAACAGACTGGAGAGCTCTGCATTATTTATGAACACCAGATCTATTATACATGGGAGCAGCACTCTGGTTACTGAGCTAAAGGAGAGAGAGAGGGGGGACGGAGGGAGAGAGTATGTGTGAGAGAGGGAGGGAGGGAGAGAGAGTGTGTGTGTGAGAGAGAGAGAGAGAGGGAGGGGGAGGGAGAGTGTGTGTGTGTGTGTGTGTGTGTGTGTGTGTGTGTGTGTGTGTGTGTGTGTGTGTGTGTGTGTGTGTGTGTGTGTGAAAGAGAGAAGGAGAGAGAGAGACATTTGGAGTAAGCCCAGACTGAGATTTGCTCCGTTGGGGCTGACACTTTGATGTGATTTACCTGTAAATCTCCTGACTGTAGATCAGATCAAAATGTCCTGCCACAGCTGGATGGGTCTGTTTTCCTGTTAGTGTCTTCGTCCCGCTCTGTGTGTTTTTGTGTCTCTGTCCCACCCTGTGTGTTTTTGTGCTTTTCAGGGTTTTGGGAGGGAGTTGAGCACACTGTATGGGTAAATGAAAGGCCTGCAGTAATGATAAGATCTGGTCTAACGGTGAGCTGCAGGATTACTGTGACGCAGGTGCTGAGAAGCACAAACTCTCACAGAAAAACCCCAAAACTGAAGCTGAAAACCACTAAAGTTACACAGAGACAGTACACAGCAGGTTTACATAGCACAGTTACACAGAGACAGTACACAGCAGATTATATAGCACAGTTACACAGAGACAGCACACAGCAGATTTACATAGCACAGTTACACAGAGACATTACACAGCAGATTTACATAGCACAGTTACACAGAGACATTACACAGCAGATTTATATAGCACAGTTACACAGAGACATTACACAGCAGATTTACATAGCACAGTTACTCAGAGACATTACACAGCAGATTTACATAGCACAGTTACACAGAGACGTTACACAGCAGATTTACATAACACAGTTACACAGAGACAGTACACAGCAGATTTACATAGCATAGTTACACAGAGACGTTACACAGCAGATTTACATAACACAGTTACAGAGAGACAGTACACAGCAGATTTACATAGCATAGTTATACAGAGACATTACACAGCAGATTTACATAGCACAGTTACACAGAGACAGTACACAACACAGTTACTCAGAGACATTACACAGCAGATTTACATAGCACAGTTACACAGAGACATTACACAGCAGGTTTACATAGATAGTTATACAGAGACATTACACAGCAGATTTACATAGCACAGTTACACAGAGACAGTACACAACACAGTTACTCAGAGACATTACACAGCAGATTTACATAGCACAGTTACACAGAGACATTACACAGCAGGTTTACATAGCATAGTTATACAGAGACATTACACAGCAGATTTACATAGCACAGTTACACAGAGACAGTACACAACACAGTTACTCAGAGACATTACACAGAAGATTTACATAGCACAGTTACACAGAGACATTACACAGCAGGTTTACATAGCATAGTTATACAGAGACATTACACAGCAGATTTACATAGCACAGTTACACAGAGACAGTATACAACACAGTTACTCAGAGACATTACACAGCAGATTTACATAGCACAGTTACACAGAGACATTACACAGCAGGTTTACATAGCATAGTTATACAGAGACATTACACAGCAGATTTGCATAGCACAGTTACACAGAGACATTACACAGCAGGTTTACATAGCACAGTTACACAGAGACATTACACAGCAGATTTACATAGCACAGTTACACAGAGACAGTACACAACACAGTTACTCAGAGACATTACACAGCAGATTTACATAGCACAGTTACACAGAGACATTACACAGCAGGTTTACATAGCATAGTTATACAGAGACATTACACAGCAGATTTACATAGCACAGTTACACAGAGACAGTACACAACACAGTTACTCAGAGACATTACACAGCAGATTTACATAGCACAGTTACACAGAGACATTACACAGCAGGTTTACATAGCATAGTTATACAGAGACGGTACACAACACAGTTACTCAGAGACATTACACAGCAGATTTACATAGCACAGTTACACAGAGACGTTACACAGCAGATTATATAGCACAGTTACACAGCAGATTTATATAGCACAGTTACACAGAGACAGTGCACAGCAGATTTACATAGCATAGTTATACAGAGACAGTGCACAGCAGATTTACATAGCATAGTTACACAGAGACATTACACAGCAGATTTACATAGCACAGTTACACAGAGACAGTACACAGCAGATTTATATAGCATAGTTACACAGAGACAGTACACAGCAGATTTATATAGCACAGTTACACAGAGACAGTACACAGCACAGTTACTCAGAGACATTACACAGCACAATTACTCAGAGACATTACACAGCAGATTCACATAGCACAGTTACACAGAGACAGTACACAGCACAGTTACTCAGAGACATTACACAGCAGACTTACATAGCACAGTTACACAGAGACAGTACACAGCACAGTTACTCGGAGACATTACCCAGCAGATTTACATAGCACAGTTACACAGAGACAGTACACAACACAGTTACTCAGAGACATTACACAGCAGATTTACATAGCACAGTTACACAGAGACATTACCCAGCAGATTTACATAGCACAGTTACACAGAGACAGTACACAACACAGTTACTCAGAGACATTACACAGCAGATTTACATAGCACAGTTACACAGAGACGTTACACAGCAGATTTACATAACACAGTTACAGAGAGAAGTTACAGAGCATGTTTACAGCACACAGTTACGGAGCGCAGTCACAGATGGTGTTCCAGTGCGGGTGCTGTGTTCTTAAACGCAGTGCTCAGCAGAGACGGATACAGGCACATTAACGCGGTGCTCAGCAGAGACGGTTACAGGCACATTAACACGGTGCTCAGCAGGGACGGTTACAGGCACATTAACACGGTGCTCAGCAGAGACAGTTACAGGCACATTAACACGGTGCTCAGCAGACACGGTTACAGGCACATTAACACGGTGCTCAGCAGAGACGGTTACAGGTACATTAACACGGTGCTCAGCAGAGACAGTTACAGGCACATTAACACGGTGCTCAGCAGGGACGGTTACAGGCACATTAACACGGTGCTCAGCAGGGACGGTTACAGGTACATTAACACGGTGCTCAGCAGAGACGGTTACATGCACATTAACACGGTGCTCAGCAGAGACGGTTACATGCACATTAACACGGTGCTCAGCAGAGACGGTTACAGGCACATTAACACGGTGCTCAGCAGGGACGGTTACAGGCACATTAACACGGTGCTCAGCAGAGACGGTTACAGGCACATTAACACGGTGTCTGCAGACAGGACAGCTGAAAGAATTTCGCCAGCATTCCTGCCAGGGAGCCAGAACAGCTGGGCTCCTCACAGACCCACTGAACACCTGCTGCTCTATCGCTCGCTCACCCTCCCGCTCGCTCGCTCACTCACTCATTAACCCTAACCCTCATCCCAGCCTCTGCTGCCCACACACACACATCACACGGGATCTCCTGATGGGTTTCTTATCTCTCTCTGTCTGTGCATCAGGATAAGAACATTGGCTAAATGCCTAGATGTACAAATATCTCTCTCTCTCTCCCTCCCTCCCTCTCTGTTCCTCTCTCTCTGCTTTCGGTGAGCTGTAGTTTTCAGCCAGCAGAGCATTCCAGCGTTAGCTGGGGGGCCGTGGGCGAGAGGTTAACTCGCTGCCCATTCAACTCTCCCTTCAGTCTGATGAGGAAGATCAGCCCCAGGCCACACTAACAGGGATGCTGAGAAATGTCTCCCCCTAGTGGAGATCATGTGGAACTGCACTCCTGTCCAGCAGCTCGTCCATCAATGCAGTTACAGCGTTCTTTCCAAAGGCCCAGATTTCACCTAAAAAAATCTTCCCCCGGAGGAAATTCCCTTCCAGACCTTTCAGTCGCACATTCCTGTGCATGTGGCGCTATCTCCAGATGTCCCCGCCCACCTCCCCTTTGTTCATGCTGATCTTATTAAAGTCTCTCAGTCAGAGCAAAACAATGACAGTTTTCTGTTTTGCTTCCTACTGGTTTTCTAATCTTTTCCAGTGGAATGTTCCAGATGCTCTGATGTTTCGTGGGTAGAGAGGTGATAGCAGTCACAGGCACAGGATCCGCTAGCAGCAATTCAGCTCACCAAACCTGAGTGACTTCCTGTCACCAAAACTCATCACAGCTGAGTGACTTCCTGTCACCAAAACTCATCACAGCTGAGTGAGTTCCTGTCACCAAAACTCATCACAGCTGAGTGAGTTCCTGTCACCAAAACTCATCACAGCTGAGTGACTTCCTGTCACCAAAACTCATCACAGCTGAGTGACTTCCTGTCACCAAAAGTGAGAGAGTGAGTGTGCAGGTAACAGGTTAAGTGTAAAGGTGAGAGGGTGAGAGTGCAGGTAACAGGCCATGTGTAAAGGTGAGAGGGTGAGTGTGCAGGTGACAGGTTAGGTGTAAAGGTGAGAGGGTGAGTGTGCAGGTAGATTAGGTGTAAAGGTGATTATGAAGGTAGCTAAAATGTAGAAGTGCAGATATCTGTGAACTGGAAACTGTGAACATACTAGACTCCAAAGCTCAGACAGTAAGTTAAATTTTTATGTCTTAATTTTGTGTTTTTCTTTCCTTCCTTTGTCAAATAAGAAGTATCCTTTTTTTCAAAGAGTTCCTTGCAGCGCTTAACAGTTATATTACCCAAGACAGGAATATATACTGAGCACTTCGGAGTCCTTCTTTCTCTGCCTGTGGACGGCCTGTGAGGCTCGTAAAGACGTGGAACGGAGGACTTCCTGTTTGCCAGGATGGATTTGGAGCAGAGAGCCGCCTGTTTGGAACTGCTCCTCCTCCCACCCAGTAAAAACATTCGAGTTTAAAAATTTGGGCAGAGAAACAGCTTTGAGTTTATTGTTCCTCTCTCTCTGTGGAAGACAGAGCCTGTAGGGACAGGAAAACAGCCGCGCTGGGCGGGATGAACAGGGCATCGTGCTGCTGGCAGTGCATTATGACACACCTGAGCCCACGCACCTTCCACTGCACTCAGCCTTGCCTGGGCATCCACACCTTTAACCCGCACACTTTAACCCTTACAGTTACAGCAAAATGCATTCCCTCCTAAGCAGGTACATGCCAGTGAAAACTGTCTGTAGGTCCATGTTTTCCTGTCCATTACTCTCACCCAACCTTCCCATTTACCTGTCTCCCAAGCCTGTCTGTCACTCTAACCTACCACTCCACCCTGTCAATCACTCTAACCTGTCTACCACACCTGTCCATCTGTCTGTCCCCATCTCACCTGTCTGTCACTCTCACAGCTGTCACATCACATTTTCTACACCAGACAGCATTACTGTCAGCATTACAGTCAGCATTACTGCCAGCATTACTGTCAGCATTACTCCCAGCATTACTGCCAGCATTACTGTCAGCATTACTGCCAGAATTACTGTCAGCATTACTGCCAGCATTACAGTCAGCATTACTGCCAGCATTACAGTCAGCATTACTGCCAGCATTACAGTCAGCATTACTGCCAGCATTACTGTCAGCATTACTGCCAGCATTACTGTCAGCATTACTGCCAGCATTACTGTCAGCATTACTGCCAGCATTACAGTCAGCATTACTGCCAGCATTACTGTCAGCATTACTGCCAGCATTACTGTCAGCATTACTGCCAGCATTACTGTCAGCATTACTGCCAGCATTACAGTCAGCATTACTGCCACCATTACTGTCAGCATTACTGCCACCATTACTGCCAGCATTACTGTCAGCATTACTGCCAGCATTACTGGCACCATTACTGTCAGCATTACTGCCAGGTGTCTGCGTCTCTAAACAGGTCTCTTCTCTAGAACAGGCTCCATATGACCCAGAATCAGGCTGAGCTCTGGTCTCTGGCTCCAAGTATCCAGAGTTTGCTGAGTCAGGAGAATCAGCTTTCCGTAACAGGATGGCTGAGTATAAGCAAATCGATGTCGCTGGAGGAAGTGGCTGCTCTCAAGATACTGACAGTATGAGGTCTGTGCCTGTTATCCATTTAGAGAGTACTCAGCTCACAGCCTGCTAAAGTGAGTACTCAGAGACTCACAGCCTGCTAAAGTGAGTACTCAGAGACTCACAGCCTGCTAAAGTGAGTACTCAGAGACTCTCAGCCTGCTAAAGTGGGTACTCAGAGACTCTCAGCCTGCTAAAGTGGGTACTCAGAGACTCACAGCCTGCTAAAGTGGGTCAGAGACTCACAGCCTGCTAAAGTGAGTCAGAGACTCACAGCCTGCTAAAGTGGGTCAGAGACTCACAGACTGCTAAAGTGAGTACTCAGAGACTCACAGCCTGCTAAAGTGGGTCAGAGACTCACAGCCTGCTAAAGTGAGTACTCAGAGACTCACAGCCTGCTAAAGTGAGTCAGAGACTCACAGCCTGCTAAAGTGAGTACTCAGAGACCCATAGCCTGCTAAAGTGAGTACTCAGAGACTCACAGCCTGCTAAAGTGGGTCAGAGACCCACAGCCTGCTATAGTGAGTACTCAGAGACTCACAGCCTGCTAAAGTGAGTACTCAGAGACTCACAGCCTGCTAAAGTGGGTCAGAGACTCACAGCCTGCTAAAGTGAGTACTCAGAGACTCACAGCCTGCTAAAGTGAGTACTCAGAGACTCACAGCCTGCTAAAGTGAGTACTCAGAGACTCACAGCCTGCTAAAGTGAGTACTCAGAGACTCACAGCCTGCTAAAGTGAGTACTCAGAGATTCACGGCCTGCTAAGTACAGTTAGAGAGGAGATGAATATGTATATCACACTCAAGAGATGAACTTTCCATGCAGAGAACTGCGTACGTCAGACTGAGGAGATGAGAGTTTCCAGTGTGTACGTCGCGCTGAGGAGATGAATAATGTTTCTGTGCGCGAAACGCAGTGTGTACGTCACGCCCTCTCATCGTTTCAGATAAACACTCTGAGACACTCTTTAGTCCCAGCCTCCCCGGCAGTGTAACGTTCCAAATCTACGCCTGGTCCCTCCAAACACGGCTCGTTTGCCACAGCTGAGGCTTTGCCTCCGATCTAAAGCTGGAAGCTTCGGGCAGATAAGAGGGGGGCAGACGTCCCGTAGAGCTCAGGGACAGACATACAGACGTCCCGTACAGACACACAGATGTCCCGTACAGCTGAGAGACAGACATACAGACGTCCCGTAGAACTGAGAGACAGACACACAGATGTCCCATAGAGCTGAGGGACAGACATACAGACGTCCCGTAAAGCTGAGGGACAGACACACAGACGTCCCGTACAGACACACAGACGTCCCGTAAAGCTGAGGGACAGACACACAGACGTCCCGTACAGACACACAGACGTCCCGTACAGCTCATGGACAGACACACAGACGTCCTGCACAGCTCAGGCACAGTCACACGGACGTCCTGCACAGCTCAGGCACAGTCACACGGACGTCCCGCACAGACACACGGACGTTCTGGGCAGCGCGGGGTTAAGGTGGGTAATCCCGCTGGCTGACGTTGCTCTGGAATGAGCAACATCCTGTATTCCTGCTAACAAAACACTTCCATAAATCTGCAGCTCATTCCCGCGACATCAGCGTTCCCCATCTCTCTCTCTCTCTCCCTCTCTCCCTTCCTCCCTCCCTCTCTCTCTCTCCCTCCCACTCTCCCTTCCTCTTTCTCTCTCTCTCTCCCTCCCTCTCTCCCTTCCTCTCTCTCTCTCTCCCTCTCTCTCTCTCTCTTCCAGCATTCCCTCTGTCCCTCAGCAGCTGTTCGCGAGGAGATGGAGTGATAAAGCGAGCAGATCGGAGAGAGAGAGAGAGAGAGAGAGAGAGATGGAGACAGATAATCTGAACAGTTTAATGCACTTTCAAAGGTTTAAAACAATGCCTTTGAAAAGCCAGGAATAAATAAAAGGTTTGCCCTGACACAGACAGTGGGAATACTGCAAAATTAAACGTGCAGGTCTTAAAGCACAGAGTAGAAAATCTTTGTGGTGTATTTATCACTGAAAGACAATATGATCTCCACAGCTGCCTAAGAGGGAAGAGGGTCTGTTTAAATGGCTTATTCAAATATAATGGATAAGTACCAGGCAGTGACACACGGGAGAGGTCACTTCAAACACATTTCAAACTGTCAAATCTGTCTGCACATCCAGATAATCAGTTTTAAAAACTCCTTAACTTCATGTAGTCCCACTTTACTTGTCCTAACCCTTTCTGCCACCCCCCCTGCCCACCCGTACTGCCCCCCCCCCCCCCCCCCCCCCCTCACCTGTCCTTACCCCCCCCCCCCAGCACCTGTCTTAGCCTCTGCTGCTAAGCTGTATAGACACAAAGCATCCTAGACTGAAGGCTCTACTCAGAACCACATCCCACAATGCACCAAACACTCACAAGCAGCTTCATTACCCTTATAGGAACCAGCACATTTACTGCAGATTACCAGCAGAGACATTGCTAATTGCTTTAGCTGAAATATTTTGTTTAGTAAAATGATTTCCTGAAGATTCTCACAGATCTGTGCGACCTGTTAGTGTTTTAAAATTTTACCAGTACTTGAAGAGTTTTTACATGTTTTTCAAAACAAGTAGGTTGACCCATGTTGCCACGCAGTGTCCGTGTATTCATCAACTGAAAGCACACAGTACCCACACTGATATGTGAGTGCGTGTGTGTCTGTATGCGCATGTATACATGTCTGCACGTGACTATGTTTGTCTGCTTCGCGTGTTTATCAAGCATTATAACCCGTTAGCTATTTAATATGGGTTTTATTCCAGTAATAGAAACCGTATTTCTCCTCGTATTAAACTGACAGCAGTAGGATTTGGACTCCGTTTGCTACGTTTGTGCTCGGCAAATGGCTCATCTGGGGTCGTCTTCCATTCGCTATGACGTAATATCCGGCATTTTAATAGAAGCCAGTCTGCTCTGAGTTTTAGGGGCTTCAGACTTTAGAAGCTGTAAATGAAGCTCATCTTAATTATCGCAGAATAACAGTCATATGAACTGCAATTCAAAATCAAATTCGTGTACAGGATGGTAATTATTATGTTTAAAACAACTGAACATGTTTACAGTTTTCTATTAAGTGCAGTGTAAAATACTTTCAAGTGCATAAATACTGTTTTACAAACAGCTTAATATGTGAAGAAAAACTAAGCAACCGCATCATAAAGTATTTACATAGTAATACTAAAGTTTATAGGGAAGACGCACGTGAAAATAGTTCATATTTATTTCCCGGGACTCCCACTCATCGCTGTGATCTTATGACGTTTACAACTATTTAGCGCATGTGGCAAAAGTGAAAGCCGTCATTCCCAAGAGAGCACTTTGCAAAGGATTGTGAATGGTAGACGTGCCCGGCGCCGGCCACGCGCCAACCTGATGGTTTGTATGACCGACAAATAACCCGACACGCGCAGATTTTTAAAAAAATCCGATCGGCGCGCGCTCTGGAATCCTAAAGAAATGAATCAAGATGAACGGCACGTGTGAAACCATAATAATGTCAAAAAAAGGCAGTAACGCCCGCGGCGTGTTTTTCCATTCCCCGACTAGGTGATGTCACCGTAAGTTTGGCTAAAATATCCTATCTGAAAAGGAAAGGAAGAGAAAAACACACAGAAAAGGAAGTCTTCGAAGAACTCCGAAAAAACATCGGCGTGAGGAGGGGTGTCGCCGGGAATGCCAACGGGAAATAGATTTTCCTTCACTTTATAACTAAGGAAGGGGATTTACGAACTCGCTGGATTACATTTTGAATGCTTCTGTTTACTAGGAGATATGTTTTTGGATGGATGGATTAATGTGGATATCAGTGAAGTTATTATTCGCTTGTACCAGGTAGGGGAACTTTATACTTTTTTTTTATCATGCACGTAGGAATTATAGCGCCAGACGAATTCTTCAAAGCGTTTTTTAGCAAAAAGTGGAAATTTCTATGTTTTGCGATTGGGCAAACGCCATCGTGCCAGGTTACTATCGCCATCTGAGGTTTTTAAACGGGCTACTGTTCCCTGGAGAGATGTAAATCAATTACAAATTATTATTTGTAAATCGAAATTTGTAGCATCACTGTTAAGCATCTCCTGTTAGTTGTGCGAGTTTCACGGAAGAATCCGAGCGCTTTCAGCCACTGCACGCGCTCTTTCCGCGCGCCAGATAGTGTATGGATGTTGCGCGAATGCACAGGCAGGCGTCCCAGGCAAACAACAGGTTGCTGCGCGCGAGTCTGCGCTTTTCGGTCACGTGAACACAGGGTTTAAAAAAACTGGTGTTTTTAGGGTTGCGTTTTTGAAAGGGTTAGCTGTGTAGTTAGCACGATGTATTTTTCCCGAACTTGCGAGGCGAGGCCTGCGTAGTAAGACCCACTCCAACGAGTTACGCAATCCTTGCTTCAGGCGTCTCGACAAAGTGCGTGTATCATGCTTCTGAAATGTTATCTGCCAAGTCAATTTTTCCACTGTCCCCGACGGGGCAATATAAGTTTTCTAGCTACTAGCATCTGGCAGTGAGGATACTACTAGAATGAGTGACTGCATCTGGTGAAATCGCAGCGGTCCCTTTTCTGTAAATGCGGATAGGAATCGCTTTATCTTTCTGAAGTCTCGCGCATGTGTATATCTTTTTCTTAGAGACCGTATTCCTGGGATGCTCTGTGATGCTCTGCCAGGAAAGGCCGCGTGCTCTTTTTTTTTTACTGCAGGGTGTTGGCTTTACTGTCCCCCGCCTTCTCTTTTCAATTTAATTACAGACAGCATTCTCTCTCTCTCTCTCTCTCTCTCTCTCTCTCTCTCTCTTTCAGGTAGAAGTCAGGTGAACACCTGTGGATGAGACCATGTGGTCCTCAGCACTCTCCATCCTGCTGTTTTATCACATCCTGTTTCAGACCACAGGAGGCAGCCATACACCTGTGACAGGTACAGTAGCCCCATACACACATGTTACAGGTACTACAGCCCCATACACACCTGTTGCAGGTACAGTAGCCCCATACACACCTGTTTCAGGTACTATGACCCCATACACACCTGTTGCAGGTACAGTAGCCCCATACGCACCTGTTAGAGGTACTATACCCCCATACCCACCTTTTACAAGCACAGTAGCCCCATACGCACCTGTGACAGGTACTACAGCCCCATACACACCTGTTGCAGGTACAGTAGCCCCATACACACCTGTTTCAGGTACTATGACCCCATACACAACTGTTACAGGTACAGTAGCCCCATACGCACCTGTTAGAGGTACTATGGCCTCATGCACACCTGTGACAGGTACAGTAGCCCCATAGACATCTTTCACAGGTACTGTGGCCCCAAATACACACGTTACTGGTACAGTCATAGCTTTTACATACACTTGTTACAGGTACAGTGATGCAGACACACCTGTAACAGGTACCATAAAAATTCCTTCAATTAGCAAGGGGAGATGAATAACCATCTCCTTTCCCTGTCCTGACTGTGCTGTGGTGACCTCTATCGCCCTCATCTGTCCGTCTGTCCACCTGTCTGTCTGTCTGTCTGTCTGTCCCTCTCCAGGTGTCCACTGTCCTCCCTTGCAGGTGGAAGACTGGGATGTTCCCCAGGGGGCCAGGTCGAACATCACAGGTGCAGTAAATCCACTTTTTCACGCAGCTTACCTGCATCCTCAGGGCCAAGCTCTGCTGAGGCTGTTCTCCATGACACACTGAACCCACCCCATCTACAGCAGTCCTGTGTGTTTAACACACTGAACCCACCCCATCTACCTCAGTCCTGTGTGTTTAACACACCCCATCTACCGCAGTCCTGTGTTTAACACACTGAACCCACCCCATCTACCTCAGTCCTGTGTGTTTAACACACTGAACCCACCCCATCTACTGCAGTCCTGTGTGTTTAACACACTGAACCCACCCCATCTACTGCAGTCCTGTATGTTTAACACGCCCCATCTACAGCAGTCCTGTGTGTTTAACACACTGAACCCACCCCATCTACCTCAGTCCTGTGTGTTTAACACACTGAACCCACCCCATCTACAGCAGTCCTGTGTGTTTAACACACTGAACCCACCCCATCTACAGCAGTCCTGTGTGTTTAACACACTGAACCCACCCCATCTACAGCAGTCCTGTGTGTTTAACACACTGAACCCACCCCATATACAGCAGTCCTGTGTGTTTAGGGCCCCCAACACACCTCATCTACCTCAGTATGATTGTTTTATTAGCTGCAGGTTTTAATTTGGTGCAGTGTTTGACTCTGTGATTGGCTGATTGGCTGCAGGTTTTAATCTGGTGCAGAGTTTGACTCTGTGATTGGTTGATTGGCTGCAGGTTTTAATCTGGTGCAGCGTTTGTCTCTCTGGGAGGTCCCTGAGGTGGAGAAGATTTGGAACCCAAAAGGCTCAGTGGTCCTGAGGCTGGGCAGGGTCTCAGTCACCACGGCAACCAGGTAAGAGTCATACGCCCTCCCTGCCTTTACATCTCTCTCTCTCCATCTTCATCTCTCTCGTGCACTCTTTCTGTTGTAACCCAAGTGTTGTATATCTGAGCAATATAAAGGTGTTCTATGAGCAATGTAAAAGTGTTGTAGGTGCAGTGTAAAAGTGTAGTGTAAAAGTGTTGTGTGAGCAGTGTAAAAGTGTTGTATGGGCAGTGTAAAAGTGTAGTGTAAAAGTGTTGTATGCACAGTGTAAAAGTGTTGTATGAACAGTGTAAAAATGTAGTGTAAAAGTGTTGTATGGGCAGTGTAAAAGTGTTGTAGGGGCACTGTAAAAGTGTTGTTTGAGCAGTGTAAAAGTGTTGTATGAGCAGTGTTAAAGTGCTGCATGTCTGTGCAGTGTAAAGGTGTAGAATATCTGAGTAGTGTAGAAGTGTTGCAAGTCTGAGAAGTGTAAAAGTGTTGTATGCACAGTGTAACCGTGTTGTATTAGCAGTGTAAAGGTGGTGTGTGTATATGAGCAGTGTAACAGTGTTGTGTGTATACAGGCAGTGTAAAGGTGTTGTGTGTATATGGGCAGTGTAAAGGTGGTGTGTGTATATGAGCAGTGTAACAGTGTTGTATGAGCAGTGTAAAGGTGGTGTGTGTATATATGGGCATTGTAAAGGTGTTGTGTATACGGGCAGTGTAAACGTGGTGTGTGTATATATGGGCAGTGTAAAGGTGTTGTGTGTATATGAGCAGTGTAAAGGTGTTGTGTATTTGGGCAGTGTAAAGGTGTTGTGTGTATGGGCAGTGTAAAGGTGGTGTGTGTATATGGGCAGTGTAAAGGTGTTGTGTGTATATGGGCAGTGTAAAGGTGTTGTGTATTTGGGCAGTGTAAAGGTGTTGTGTGTATGGGCAGTGTAAAGGTGGTGTGTGTATATGGGCAGTGTAAAGGCGTTGTGTGTATACAGGCAGTGTAAAGGTGGTGTGTGTATACAGGCAGTGTAAAGGTGGTGTGTGTATATGGGCAGTGTAAAGGTGGTGTGTGTATACGGGCAGTGTAATAGTGTTGTGTGTATATGGGCAGTGTAAAGGTGGTGTGTGTATGCGGGCAGTGTAAAGGTGTTGTGTATACAGGCAGTGTGATAGTGTTGTGTGTATACAGGCAGTGTAAATGTGGTGTGTGTATAAGGGCAGTGTAAAGGTGGTGTGTGTATAAGGGCAGTGTAAAGGTGTTGTGTATTAGTGTTGTGTGTATACAGGCAGTGTGATAGTGGTGTTGTGTATATGGGCAGTGTAAAGGTGTTGTGTGTATACGGGCAGTGTAATAGTGTTGTGTGTATATGGGCAGTGTAAAGGTGGTGTGTGTATGCGGGCAGTGTAAAGGTGGTGTGTGTGTACAGGCAGTGTAAAGGTGTAGTATTTTTTAGCAGTGTAAAGTTGTGTATACAGGCAGTGTGATAGTGGTGTGTGTATACAGGCAGTGTAAAGGTGGTGTGTGTATGCGGGCAGTGTAAAGGTGGTGTGTGTATGCGGGCAGTGTAAAGGTGGTGTGTGTGTACAGGCAGTGTAAAGGTGTAGTATTTTTTAGCAGTGTAAAGTTGTGTATACGGGCAGTGTATTAGTGTTGTGTGTATACAGGCAGTGTGATAGTGGTGTGTGTATATGGGCAGTGTAAAGGTGGTGTGTGTATACAGGCAGTGTAAAGGTGTTGTGTGTATATGGGCAGTGTAAAGGTGGTGTGTGTATACAGGCAGTGTAAAGGTGTTGTGTGTATATAAGGGCAGTGTAAAGGTGGTGTGTGTATAAGGGCAGTGTAATAGTGTTGTGTGTATACAGGCAGTGTAAAGGTGTTGTGTATACAGGCAGTGTAAAGGTGTTGTGTATATGGGCAGTGTAAAGATGTTGTGTGTATGGGCAGTGTAAAGGTGGTGTGTGTATAAGGGCAGTGTAATAGTGGTGTGTGTATACAGGCAGTGTAATAGTGGTGTGTGTATATGGGCAGTGTAAAGGTGTTGTGTGTATACAGGCAGTGTAAAGGTGGTGTGTGTATATGGGCAGTGTAATAGTGGTGTGTGTATACAGGCAGTGTAAAGGTGGTGTGTGTATATAAGGGCAGTGTAAAGGTGGTGTGTGTATAAGGGCAGTGTAATAGTGGTGTGTGTATACAGGCAGTGTAGAGGTGGTGTGTGTATACAGGCAGTGTAATAGTGTTGTGTGTATACAGGCAGTGTAAAGGTGGTGTGTGTATACGGGCAGTGTAATAGTGTTGTGTGTATACAGGCAGTGTAAAGGTGTTGTGTATTTGGGCAGTGTAAAGGTGTTGTGTGTATGGGCAGTGTAAAGGTGTTGTGTGTATACAGGCAGTGTGATAGTGGTGTGTGTATATGGGCAGTGTAAAGGTGGTGTGTGTATACAGGCAGTGTAAAGGTGTTGTGTGTATGGGCAGTGTAAAGGTGTTGTGTATATACGGGCAGTGTAAAGGTGGTGTGTGTATAAGGGCAGTGTAATAGTGTTGTGTGTATACAGGCAGTGTAAAGGTGTTGTGTATACAGGCAGTGTAAAGGTGTTGTGTATATGGGCAGTGTAAAGATGTTGTGTGTATGGGCAGTGTAAAGGTGGTGTGTGTATATGGGCAGTGTAAAGGTGTTGTGTGTATGGGCAGTGTAAAGGTGGTGTGTGTATATGGGCAGTGTAATAGTGGTGTGTGTATAAGGGCAGTGTAAAGGTGGTGTGTGTATACGGGCAGTGTAATAGTGTTGTGTGTATACAGGCAGTGTAAAGGTGGTGTGTGTATACAGGCAGTGTAAAGGTGGTGTGTGTATGCGGGCAGTGTAAAGGTGGTGTGTGTATATGGGCAGTGTAAAGGTGATGTGTGTATAAGGGCAGTGTAATAGTGTTGTGTGTATACAGGCAGTGTAAAGGTGGTGTGTGTATACGGGCAGTGTAAAGGTGTTGTATGCGCAGTGTAACAGTGTTGTATGAGCAGTGTAAAGGTGGTGTGTGTATACGGGCAGTGTAAAGGTGTAGTATTTTTTAGCATTGTAAAGTTGTGTATACAGGCAGTGTAAAGTAGATGTGTGTATAAGGGCAGTGTAATAGTGTTGTGTGTATACAGGCAGTGTAAAGGTGGTGTGTGTATAAGGGCAGTGTAAAGGTGGTGTGTGTATAAGGGCAGTGTAAAGGTGGTGTGTGTATAAGGGCAGTGTAAAGGTGTAGTATTTTTTAGCAGTGTAAAGTTGTGTATACAGGCAGTGTAAAGTAGTTGTGTGTATAGGGGCAGTGTAAAGGTGGTGTGTGTATAAGGGCAGTGTAATAGTGGTGTGTGTATACGGGCAGTGTAAAGTAGTTGTGTGTATAGGGGCAGTGTAAAGGTGTAGTATTTTTTAGCAGTGTAAAGTTGTGTATACAGGCAGTGTAAAGTAGTTGTGTGTATAGGGGCAGTGTAAAGTATTTTTTAGCAGTGTAAAGTTGTGTATACAGGCAGTGTAAAGGTGGTGTGTGTATAAGGGCAGTGTAATAGTGTTGTGTGTATACAGGCAGTGTAAAGGTGTTGTGTGTATGGGCAGTGTAAAGGTGGTGTGTGTATACAGGCAGTGTAAAGGTGGTGTGTATATAAGGGCAGTGTAATAGTGTTGTGTGTATACAGGCAGTGTAAAGGTGTTGTGTGTATGGGCAGTGTAATAGTGTTGTGTGTATATGGGCAGTGTAAAGGTGATGTGTGTATACAGGCAGTGTAAAGTAGTTGTGTGTATAAGGGCAGTGTAAAGGTGTAGTATTTTTTAGCAGTGTAAAGTTGTGTATACGGGCAGTGTAAAGTAGTTGTGTGTATAAGGGCAGTGTAAAGGTGGTGTGTATAAGGGCAGTGTAAAGGTGGTGTGTGTATACAGGCAGTGTAAAGTAGTTGTGTGTATAGGGGCAGTGTAAAGTAGTTGTGTGTATAGGGGCAGTGTAATAGTGTTGTGTGTATACAGGCAGTGTAAAGGTGT
>CM045883.1:93059732-93074732 GCA_025169545.1 Anguilla japonica
CAGACAGCTGTTGTCCCGGTGTGTACGGGTCTCATGGTGTGTGGGTCCCGGTGCGTGCATACGGGTCTTATGATGTGTGGGTCCCGGTGCGTACGGGTCTCCTGGTGTGTGGGTCCCGGTGTGTACGGGTCTCATGGTGTGTGGGTCCCGGTGCGTACGGGTCTCAGGGTGTGTGTGTCCCGGTGCGTACGGGTCTCATAGTGTGTGGGTCCCGGTGCGTACGGGTCTCAGGGTGTGTGGGTCCCGGTGCGTACGGGTTCTCCTGGTGTGTGGGTCCCGGTGCGTAGGGTCTCAGGGTGTGTGTGTCCCGGTGCGTACGGGTCTCATAGTGTGTGGGTCCCGGTGCGTACGGGTCTCAGGGTGTGTGGGTCCCGGTGTGTACGGGTCTCCTGGTGTGTGGGTCCCGGTGCGTACGGGTCTCAGGGTGTGTGGGTCCCGGTGCGTACGGGTCTCATGATGTGTGGGTCCCGGTGCATACGGGTCTCCTGGTGTGTGGGTCCCGGTGCGTACGGGTCTCATGGTGTGTGGGTGCCGGTGCGTACGGGTCTCAGGGTGTGTGGGTCCCGGTGCGTAAGGGTCTCATGGTGTGTGGGTGCCGGTGCGTACGGGTCTCAGGGTGTGTGGGTCCCGGTGCGTACGGGTCTCCTGGTGTGTGGGTCCCGGTGCGTACGGGTCTCCTGGTGTGTGGGTCCCGGTGCGTACGGGTCTCCTGGTGTGTGGGTCTCATGGTGTACGGGTCTAAATGGTGTGTGGGTCACGGTGTGTACGGGTCTCATGGTGTGTGGGTCCCGGTGCGTACGGGTCTCATGGTGTGTGGGTCCCGGTGTGTATGGGTCTCAGGGTGTGTGGGTCCGAGTGCGTACGGGTCTATCCATGGTGTGTGGGTCCTGGTGCGTACGGGTCTCCTGGTGTGTGGGTCTCATGGTGTACGGGTCTCCTGGTGTGTGGGTCCCGGTGTGTACGGGTCTCATGGTGTGTGGGTTCTCATGGTGTACGGGTCTCATGGTGTGTGGGTCCCGGTGCGTATGGGTCTCAGGGTGTGTGGGTCCCAGTGCGTACAGGTCTCAGGGGTGTGTGGGTCCCGGTGTGTACGGGTCTCAGGGTGTGTGGGTCCCGGTGCGTATGGGTCTCATGGTGTGTACGGGTCTCATGGTGTGTGGGTCCCGGTGCGTACGGGTCTCATGGTGTGTGGGTCCCGGTTGCGTACGGGTCTCATGGTGTAACTGGTCTCAGAGTGTGTGGGTCCCGGTGCGTACGGGTCTCAGGGTGTGTGGGTCCCGGTGCGTACGGGTCTCAGGGGTGTGTGGGTCCCGGTGCGTACGGGTCTCATGGTGTGTGGGTCCCGGTGCGTACGGGTCTCAGGGTGTGTGGATCCTGGTGCGTAGGGTCTCATGGTGTGTGGGTCTCAGGGTGTGTGGGTCCCGGTGCGTACGGGTATCAGAGTGTGTGGGTCCCGGTGCGTAGGGTCTCAGGGTGTGTGGGTCACGGGTGTGTACGGGTCTCATGGTGCGTACGGGTCTCAGGGTGTGTGGGTCCCGGTGCGTAAGGGTCTCAGGGTGTGTGGGTCCCGGTGCGTACGGGTCTCATGGTGTAACGGGTCTCAGGGTGTGGGGTCCGGTGTGTACGGGTCTCAGGGTGTGTGGGTCCCGGTGCGTACGGGTCTCATGGTGTGTGGGTCCCGGTGCGTACGGGTCTCAGGGTGTGTGGGTCCCGGTGTGTACGGGTCTCAGGGTGTGTGGGTCCCGGTGCGTACGGGTCTCAGGGTGTGTGGGTCCCAGTGCGTACGGGCCTCAGGGTGTGTGGGTCCCGGTGCGTACGGGTCTCAGGGTGTGTGGATCCTGGTGCGTACGGGTCTCATGGTGTGTGGGTCTCAGGGTGTGTGGGTCCCGGTGCGTACGGGTCTCAGAGTGTGTGGGTTCCCAGTGCGTACGGGTCTCAGGGTGTGTGGGTCCCGGTGTGTACGGGTCTCATGGTGCGTAGGGTCTCAGGGTGTGGTGGGTCACCGGTGCGTACGGTCTCATGGTGTGTGGGTCCCGGTGCGTACGGGTCTCAGGGTGTGTGGGTCCCGGTTGCATACGGGTCTCAGGTGTACGGGTCTCAGGGTGTGTGGGTCCCGGTGTGTACGGGTATCAGGGTGTGTGGGTCCCAGTGCGTACGGGTCTCATGGTGTGTGGGTCCGGTGCATACGGGGTCTCATGGTGTGTGGGTCTCAGGGTGTGTGGGTCCCGGTGCGTACGGGTCTCATGGTGTGTGGGTCCCGGTGCGTACGGGTCTCATGGTGTGTGGGTCTCAGGGTGTGTGGGTCCCGGTGTGTACGGGTCTCAGGGTGTGGTGGGTCCCGGTGCGTACGGGTCTCAGGGGTGTGTGGGTCCCGGTGCGTATGGGTCTCAGGGTGTGTGGGTCCCGGTGCGTACGGGTCTCAGGGTGTGTGGGTCCCGGTGTGTACGGGTCTCAGGGTGTGTGGGTCCCGGTGCGTACGGGTCTCAGGGTGTGTGGGTCCACCAGTGCGTACGGGCCTCAGGGTGTGTGGGTCTCAGGGTGTGTGGGTCCCGGTGCGTACGGGTCTCAGAGTGTGTGGGTCCAAAGTGCGTAAGGGTCATCTCAGGGTGTGTGTGGGTCCCGGTGTGTACGGGTCTCATGGTGAGTAACGGGTCTCAGGGTGGTGTGGGTCCCCCCCCGGTGAGTACGGGTCTCAGGGTGTGTGGGTCCCCGGTGCGTAAGGGTCTCATGGTGTACGGGTCTCAGGGGTGTGTGGGTCCCGGTGGGTACGGGTCTCAGGGTGTGTGGGTCCGGTGCGTACGGGTCTCATGGTGTGTGGGTCCCGGTGCATACGGGTCTCATGGTGTGTGTGGGTCTCAGGGTTGTGGGGTCCCGGTGCGTAAGGGTCTCATGGTGTGTGGGTCCCGGTGCGTACGGGGTCTCATGGTGTGTGGGTCTCAGGGTGTGTGGGTCCCGGTGTGTACGGGTCTCAGGGGTGTGTGGGTCCCGGTGCGTACGGGTCTCAGGTTGTGTGGGTCCCCGATGTGTACGGGTCTCAGGGTGTGTGGGTCCCGGTGTGTACGGGTCTCAGGGTGTGTGGGGTCCGGGTGCGTACGGGTCCTCAGGGTGTGTGGGTCACCGGTGGTACGGGTATCATGGGTGTGTGGGGTCCCGGTGCGTACGGGTCTAGGGTGTGTGGGTCCCGGTGCGTACGAGTCTCATGGTGTGTGGGTCCCGGTGTGTACGGGTCTCAGGCGGGGTGTGTGGGTCCCGGTGCGTACGGGTCTCAGGGTGTGTGGGTCCGGTGGGTAGGGTCTCAGGGTGTGTGGGTCCCGGTGCGCACAGGGTCTCAGGGTGTGTGGGTCCCGGTGTGTATGGGTCTCAGGGTGTGTGGTCCCGGTGCGTACGGGTCTCAGGGTGTGTGGGTCCCGGTGCGTACGGGTCTCAGGGTGTGTGGGTCCCGGTGCGTACGGGTCTCATGGTGTACGGGTCTCAGGGTGTGTGGGTCCCGGTGTGTACGGGTCTCAGGGTGTGTGGGTCCCGGTGCGTACGGGTCTCATGGTGTGTGGGTCCCGGTGCATACGGGTCTCATGGTGTGTGGGTCTCAGGGTGTGTGGGTCCCGGTGCGTACGGGTCTCATGGTGTGTGGGTCTCAGGGTGTGTGGGTCCCGATGTGTACGGGTCTCAGGGTGTGTGGGTCCCGATGTGTACGGGTCTCAGGGTGTGTGGGTCCCGGGTGCGTAACGGGTATCATGGTGTGTGGGTTCCGGTGCGTACGGGTCTCATGGTGTGTGGGTCTCAGGGTGTGTGGGTCCCGGTGCGTACGGGTCTCAGGGTGTGTGGGTCCCGGTGCGTACGGGTCTCAGGGTGTGTGGGTCCCGGTGCGTACGGGAGGCCGTCCCTGGGGCAGATTGTCTCTTTAGCGAGCGGCGCTCTGAGCGATCAGTGCCGCTCCGCTGGGAGGCTGTGCTGCTGGGCTGTGGAGCAGAGCTCAGACCGGAGCTCAGACTGAGCGCTTCATCACCGTCATACAGCGGCAGGTTTACGAGCCACCAGAGAGCTGAAACAGTGAGAGCAGCATCACTGTGTGCAAGGAGCCCCACGCTGGGGTAGCACTGCGACTGATGATCGCGTGATTTATGTGAGTGTGCTACAAGGCCAGATCCACAGCCAGATCCACACACCTGATTTAAAAGCGCAGCGGGATTGTGTGTGTGTGTGTCTGTGTGTCTGTGAGTGAGTGTGTCTGTGTGTGTGTCTGTGCATGCACGCATTTGTGTGTGTAAGTGTTTTTGTGTGTATTTGGATGCGGAAGACCAGGCCAGTGTTTGGTTTGGAAGTTGTGAGTATTTATGGATGAGCTGGATGTACAAGGAAGAGAGAAGATTATTTACTGCTTGGCTAGGTGTGCTGGAGAGAGAACAGGAGTACTTGTGTTTGGGTCGGTATCTGAGGGAACAGGAGTACTTGTGTTTGGGTCAATAGTATCTGAGAGAACATGACTCTTTGTGTTTGGGTGGGTTGTCTGTGCTTCAGTATGTGAATATCTGTGTATCCAGAAGCAAAGTATCTGTGCTTCTGGATGTGATTCAGGAGTAGAGCATAAGCTGGATGTGATTTAGGAGTAGAGCTGAAGCTGGATGTGATACAGGAGTAGAGCTGAAGCTGGATGTGATACAGGTTTGGAGCTGAAGCTGGATGTGATTTAGGAGTAGAGCTGAAGCTGGATGTGATTTAGGAGTAGAGTAGACAATGGATGTGATTTAGGAGTAGAGTAGACATTGGATATGATTCAGGAGTAGAGCTGAAGCTGGATGTGATACATGAGTAGAGCAGAAGCTGGATGTGATAGAAGTAGAGCTGAAGCTGGATGTGATTTTGGAGTAGAGCTGAAGCTGGATGTGATTTAGGAGTAGAGCAGAAGCTGGATTTGATAAAGGTTTAGTGCTGAAGCTGGATGTGATACAGGAGTAGATCAGAAGCTGGATGTGATACAGGTTTAGAGCTGAAGCTGGATGTGATTTAGGAGTAGAGCTGAAGTTGGATGTGATTTAGGAGTAGAGCATAAGTTGGATGTGATTTAGGAGTAGAGCTGAAGCTGAATATGATTTAGGAGTAGAGCTGAAGCTGGATGTGATTTAGGAGTGGAGCAGAAGGTGGATGTGATTCAGGAGTAGAGCTGAAGCTGGATGTGATTTAGGAATAGAGCTGACGCTGGATGTGATACATGAGTAGAGCTGAAGCTGGATGTGATTCAGGAGTAGAGCAGAAGCTGGATGTGATTCAGGAGTAGAGCTGAAGCTGGATGTGATTCAGGAGCAGAAGCTGGATGTGTTTGTGTAGCAGGTTTAAATGTCTCTGTGTTTCTGTAGCAGGTTTAAACAGCACTGTGTGTGTTTGTGTATCAGGTTTAAACAGCACAGTGTGTGTTTGTGTATCAGGTTTAAACAGCACAGTGTGAGATTTTGTAGCAGAATTAAACAGCACTATGTATGTCTTTGTAGCAGGTTTTAATTGACTCGTGTGTGTTTGTGTAGCAGGGTTATACAGCACTGTGTGTGTTAGTGTGTTAGTATACTCAGTAAGAAGAAAGAACTTCAGGATTGAGAACCACCGGCGAACATGTCCACAAACACTGTTGTCGGTATACTCAGTGAGAACACCGCACCGTTTAAAGTCACTCTACGCCGCTGGGGCGTGAATAATTACAAATAATTACGAGGCAGCTATTAACTGGGGCTGGAATCTCGCCCAGACCTCTGTCTCGCGGCTACGCCATAGATGTGTAGGGCTACGCGAGATCACAACACAAAACAAAAAGTTTAAAGTGGCTTTAGTTTATCTAGCTATGCAAAAGAAGAAATAAAGGTGAAGGAGATGGTACGTTCAGCCTCTAAATCAGAGTAGGACGGAGAATGGAGAGTTTTGTCTGTACATTTGGCAAATCCGGAGTTTAGACGAGGGGGTCCACTTTCTCTTATTTCCGACTGTGTGCTAGGCGTTTTGATGACTTGCTGAAACGAGTAGCACCATTCATCAAACATGCGGGAACTCACAGAATTCCCATCTCTACAGAAGAGAGATTGGCGTTGACTCTCCGTACATTAGCATGTGAATTCAGCCCTCTGAGCTCTCAACCGTGACGTAACCAACCATGTGATATTTGGACCAATAGCTGAGAGGGGGAGGTCAGAGAACAAGAAAGAAGTTTTCCAAAAGTTCTCCCTGGAGGCCGTCGCACACTGCACCATATGAACACACAACACCACGTCTTTTTGTTCTTCAGTTGTTCTCATTGCTTCGTTTTGCTCATAATGTTCTACTTCTTACGAAGTATACTGCCTACTTAAGGCTGTTTGTGTAACGGGTTGAAATGCGTGTTTGTATGACAGGTTGAAGGGGGGACTCTGGGAAACGCAGGACTTTCTGCCTTTAAAGGGGAGAAGGGAGATCCGGTGAGTAGGGTGTCTGAATCCCGAACGTGCAGAAGGAAATTATTCCATAAGACAGGAGCTCTGCAAGAGATTGCTGTACCTCCCATTGTAATTTTAGATATACTTGGAATTTCCAAATAGCCTGTATCTTGTAAGTGAACCAAACCATTTAAACCCCTGTGTTAGGAGTAGAATCTCATGGTCGAGTCTAAATTTAACAGGCAGCCAGGGAAGAGATGTGAGTACTGGACTGGTGTGTAGAATAGTGTGATGTGTGTGACTGGTTCTGTATAAATGAATGAAATGAACCTGTGTTATTATTTTGTCCCAGGGGCTGGGCTGTGCTGGATCGAGATTCCCAAGCTCAGTAAGTATAGTTTGGTCAGTTGTGTTGATTTCTGTACAGGGACTTTGGTCTGGTCTGTGTTGTGTGCTTGAGGCAGCACTGATGTTGTGTTCTGATTGGCTGTGTGTTACACTGATTCTGTGTTCTGATTGGCTGTGTGTATGCTGATTCTGTGTTCTGATTGGCTGTGTGTATTGTAGTGCTCAGTGGGACCCCGGGGAGAGACGGGCCAGAAGGGAGAGCCGGGGGAGGCAAACGTGGCGGTGAGTTTATGGGCGTGGCCGGAGGGCGTGGCGGTGAGTTTATGGGCGTGGTCGGAGGGCGTGGCGGTGAGTTTATGGGCGTGGCCAGAGGGCGTGGCGGTGAGTTTATGGGCGTGGTCGGAGGGCGTGGCGGTGAGTTTATGGGCGTGGTCGGAGGGCGTGGCGGTGAGTTTGTGGGCGTGGTCGGAGGGCGTGGTGGTGAGTTTGTGGGCGTGGCCGGAGGGCATGGCAGTGAGTTTATGGGCGTGGCCGGAGGGCATGGCAGTGAGTTTATGGGCGTGGCCGGAGAGCGTGGCGGTGAGTTTATGGGCGTGGCCGGAGGGCGTGGCGGTGAGTTTATGGGCGTGGCCGGAGGGCGTGGCGGTGAGTTTATGGGCGTGGCCGGAGGGCGTGGCGGTGAGTTTATGGGCGTGGCCGGAGGGCGTGGCGGTGAGTTTATGGGCGTGGCCGGAGGGCGTGGCGGTGAGTTTATGGGCGTGGCCGGAGGGCGTGGCGGTGAGTTTGTGGGCATGGTCGGAGGGCGTGGCGGTGAGTTTATGGGCGTGGTCTGAGGGCGTGGTGTTGAGTTTGTGGGCGTGGTCGGAGGGCGTGGCGGTGAGTTTATGGGCGTGGTGGTGAGTTTGTGGGCGTGGCCAGAGGGCGTGGCCGTGAGTTTATGGGCATGGTCGGAGGGTGTGGCGGTGAGTTTATGGGCGTGGCCGGAGGGCGTGGCGGTGAGTTTATGGGTGTGGCCGGAGGGCGTGGCGGTGAGTTTATGGGCGTGGCAGTGAGTTTATGGGCGTGGCCGGAGGGCGTGGCGGTGAGTTTATGGGCGTGGCTGGAGGGCGTGGCGGTGAGTTTATGGGCGTGGTCGGAGGGCGTGGCAGCGAGTTTATGGGCGTGGTCGGAGGGCGTGGCAGTGAGTTTATGGGTGTGGTCGGATGGCGTGGCGATGAGTTTATGGGCGTGGTCGGAGGGCGTGGCAGTGAGTTTATGGGCGTGGTCGGAGGGCGTGGCAGTGAGTTTATGGGCGTGGCGGTGAGTTTATGGGCGTGGTCGGAGGGCGTGGCCCCCCCATCCTATCAGTCCTCTGTCTGACTCTTTTAGGCATCAGTTTCTCAGCGTGTTTATTTTTGTTTGTTTGTCAGGGAGAGCTTCATAACTGGGGCACCTGGGCCCTGAAACTTAAGGTGAGTCATCAGTCTGTCTGTCTGTCTGTCTGTCAGCCTGTCTGTCTGTCTTTGTGTCTGTCAGCCTGTCTGCCTGTCTGTTTGTCTGTCTGTCTGTCTGTCAGCCTGTCTGTCTGTCTGTCTGTCTGTCTGCCTGTGTGTCTGTCAGCCTGTCTGCCTGTCTATCTGTCTGTCTGTCAGCCTGTCTTTCTGTCTATCTGTCAGCCCATCTGCCGTTCTGTCTGTCTATGTGTCTGTCAGCCTTTCTGCCTGTCTGTTTGTCTGTCTGTCTGTCTATCTGTCTGTCTGTCTGTCAGCCTGTCTGTCTGTCTGCGCTCACATTTTTAGACCTCTCTCTTTATCTTATCTTTCCTCACTCTCTCTCTCTCTCTCTCTCTTGCTCTCTCTGTCTTTGCAGGGGTCTAAAGGTGACAAAGGAGCCAGAGGTCTTCCTGGTTTCAAAGGGGTCCCAGGAAAAGCCGTGAGTAGCAGTATCAGCTATGTTCTGATTGGCTGTCAGTCAGCACATACTGTCCAGCTGTGTTCTGATTGGCTGTCAGTCAGCACATACTGTCCAGCTGTGTTCTGATTGGCTGTAAATCAGTTGGTATTGTACAGCTGTGCTCTGATTGGCCATCAGTCTTTAGGTTTATAGTAGCATTCCCATTGGCCTTCAGCTCTTACGTAGTGGGCAGCAATGATCCAATCAGCTGTGAGTGTAGGGTTGCCAGATTCCCAGTTTTTAACCAGAATGTCCGGTTTTCTATGTGTTTGTACAGGGCCGGTTTGTGGTCCCGACTGCACACTGTAATGTCCGGTCTGAGTAATAGTTTGAAAAAATGTACCATTAGTGAGTAATTAATTCACGTCTCGACCTCCTCCTGGTCTGTGATCCTTTCCGTTATCCCATCACCTTTGGTTGCGATTCTAAAATCTGGCAACCCTGCGTAAATGCATGCAGGCCAGCGAGCGCAGCAGAGTTTCAGTCTGCTGTGTGTCTGTAGGCCAGATAATTACTGACACGTCCTGGTCTGTTCCCTCCCAAGCCCCTTCTCCCTCTAAAGGAGAGGGGTGCGGAGGTGGGCTGACCACATTTAGAGCATCATGGCCGTGTGTGGGGAGGGGAGTCTGCTCCGCCCGAGCTGAGCCCTCTAATCTGGCTGCTAAGCTGCAGCTAAAGCCGGTGCGTCAGGAAGCAGGGCGATAGCGCCAGCGCCGGCCGGCCCACCGCCGTCTGAAATCGCAGACCGCGCGGCTGCGCTGAAATCGCAGACCGCGCGGCTGCGCTGAAATCACTGACCGCGCGGCTGCACTGAAATCACTGACCGCGCGGCTGCACTGAAATCACTGACCGCGCGGCTGCACTGAAGTCACAGACCGCGCGGCTGCGCTGAGATCACAGACCGCGCGGCTGCACTGAAATCACAGACCGCGCGGCTGCACTGAAATCACAGACCGCGCGGCTGCACTTCCGCGCTCCCCACCGCTCCATATCTGCGGGCAGCATCCATGCTCAAGGAAATAATTTATCTCATACTTCTTAAATTAGTTCATATTTATTTAGAAATTAAATTTTTAATTACAGAATATATTTTCTCCCTCTCTCTCTCCCTCTCCCTCCACCCCCCCTCCCCCTCTCTCTCTCTCCAGGGTGCAGCAGGCTCATTCTGTGTTGTCGGGCCCAAAGGCCTGAAGGTCAGTATCAGGTTTATAAAAGAACACATCCCAAATGCTGAGCTCCCCAGCTCTCTCTACCTGTGTGTTCCACTGTGTTTACCTGAGTCTCCAGGTGTGTATGTATGTGTGTGTTCCACTGTGTTTACCTGAGTCTCTGAGTGCATGTGTTTAGGCGCGTTTCCACCGCAGGAACTTTACCCCGGAACTAGGAACCTTTTAAGGAACTACGTGCGTTTCCACCGCAGGAACTAGGGTCTAAATTTAGTTCCGGGGGCTTTATTTTACCTCCAAAAGGTTCCTGCTCGGGGGGTAGTACTTTCCGAAAGTACAGGAACCTTTTGGGTGGAGCTTGCAGCGCTGAACATTTCTGATTGGTCGAGTACACGCAGCATTTTTTTGTATTTATTTTCAACCGCCATGTTTGAAAATATGCAGCCGCAAACCAATTTATTTTCATAATAACTTCAAATCAAACTTGTATGTTATGCGGCGCAGTAGCCTAGTTTTAGTTATAGCCTGCCAACGTCTTGGAATTATAACGTGTGCTCTTCTGTTCTTTTCTTGCTTTAGTATTCGTTTTATAAAATGCTAAGCATTCGTGCTGGGACAGCATATTACGTACCAAAACATTCAAACGGATTAATTCGGTTGCTGAATATTTTCTTCCGGATTTTCTTTGTTAGTCCGTTGTAATTGACTCAAAACGTTTGATACAGTTATGTGAGGTATGCGGTAGTTCTGCGTAATTCACATTGTTGATACAGTAAAAGCAAACTGGAAATCACCTTCCGCACTTTTTGTCAGAGAAAAATAACAGGTTAATTCTAGTAATCGTCGCTTTAGCTTTTTCTGACTGCCGTAATTTTACTCTGCCATTCTTCAATTCCACAAAAAGACCAGGAAGACTATGGACTAATTTATGGTGCATGGTTCGCATCTGGAGGGCACACTTCGCTGCTCGGCTAGCAGTAACTTCGAAGGAAAGCAAACGGTGGCTGTACCACTGCTAATTTAAATTTTCACGCAAGTCCGAGTTTTCGTTCTATTCTTGTAATTTTGCGATTAGCCTATATGGAATTGACAATGAGAAAGTAATCAAACAGCAAATTGTTTACAACGTGTGCATGTTTTCTGCTGTTGTTGCCAGTTATATTGGAAATGTGAATGCATTCTGTCGCTTCGGATGTCAAGACATGAAAGTGAATGTTCGCATAAAAACATAATGAATGTGCTTGAGAGGATATATAAAACAGTTACAATCTGACTATTGGTCTGTTATATCCTTTTTGTTGCATAACAACGGTCCAAGTTCAACTACCAACGACAGTTTTGCTTGACAACGGTAAAATATGCCCAAACGGCTGCAGAAGAATATTTCAATTCCAGGTGATTAAATTGATAAAAAAATCAATAAATACAAAAGTAACCATATATAATCATTGTTGCTAACCCGTTGTATATAAGTGGAATAAACCCCTCCGGGCTGTCCCGGTTATTAGAAAATAATGTAGGCTACTTCGGTGGTAGTATGGGGTTACAGAATAAATCATAGGACAGATGGACCGACGACAACGTCGCTATTTTACACGTCAGCGAACTAATTTGCCTAATCTTCGCGGAACTTTAGACCCCGGTGGAAACGCAGGCAACCATTGTTTGAAGGAACCTTTTAGTTCCTGGAAAAGTAGTTCCTGGGACTAAAAGTTCCGGGTAATTTGGTGGAAACGCGGCTTTAGTGTGTGTCCAGGTGTGTTTACCTGAGTCTCTGAGTGCATGTGTTTGTGTGTGTCCAGGTGTGTGTACCTGAGTCTCTGAGTGCATGTGTTTGTGTGTGTCCAGGTGTGTTTACCTGAGTCTCTGAGTGCATGTGTTTGTGTGTGTCCAGGTGTGTGTACCTGAGTCTCTGAGTGCATGTGTTTGTGTGTGTCCAGGTGTGTGTACCTGAGTCTCTGAGTGCATGTGTTTGTGTGTGTCCAGGTGTGTGTACCTGAGTCTCTGAGTGCATGTGTTTGTGTGTGTCCAGGTGTGTGTACCTGAGTCTCTGAGTGCATGTGTTTGTGTGTGTCCAGGTGTGTGTACCTGAGTCTCTGAGCGCATGTGTTTGTGTGTGTCCAGGTGTGTGTACCTGAGCACATATGAATATGTCCTGTGAATCTGTTCCTCTTTGCAGGGGTCCACAGGTGCAGTTGGGCGGGAGGGGAAACCAGGTTTACCTGGACGTCCTGGAAAACCTGGGATCGGGATACCAGGCCCCCCTGTGAGTACCAGTCTGACCTCCAAATTCGGCAGTCACTCAGTACCACACTAACCCCAAAAATCAACACCCCCTGAGAACCACACTAACCCCAAAACTCAACACCCCCCTGAGTACCACACTAACCCCAAAACTCAACACCCCCTGAGTACCACACTAACCCCAAAACTCAACACCCCCTGAGTACCACGCTAACCCCAAAACTCGACACCCCCTGAGTACCACACTAACCCCAAAACTCAACACCCCCTGAGTACCACACTAACCCCAAAACTCAACACCCCCTGAGTACCACACTAACCCCAAAACTCAACACCCCCTGAGTACCACACTAACCCCAAAAATCAACACCCCCTGAGAACCACACTAACCCCAAAACTCAACACCCCCTGAGTACCACACTAACCCCAAAACTCAACACCCCCTGAGTACCACACTAACCCCAAAACTCAACACCCCCTGAGTACCACACTAATCCCAAAACTCGACACCCCCTGAGTACCACACTAATCCCAAAACTCGACACCCCCTGAGTACCACACTAACCCCAAAATTCAACACCCCCTGAGTACCACACTAATCCCAAAACTCAACACCCCCTGAGTACCACACTAATCCCAAAACTCAACACCCCCTGAGTACCACACTAACCCCAAAACTCAACACCCCTGAGTACCACACTAACCTCAAAACTCAACACCCCCTGAGTACCACACTAACCCCAAAACTCAACACCCCCTGAGTACCACACTAACCCCAAAACTCAACACCCCCTGAGTACCACACTAACCCCAAAACTCAACACCCCCTGAGTACCACACTAACCCCAAAATTCAACACCCCCTGAGTACCACACTAACCCCAAAATTCAACACCCCCTGAGTACCACACTAACCCCAAAACTCAACACCCCCTGAGTACCACACTAACCCCAAAACTCAACACCCCCTGAATACCACACTAACCCCAAAACTCAACACCCCCTGAATACCACACTAACCCCAAAACTCAACACCCCCTGAGTACTGTGCTAACACAGAAAGGAACCTCTGTCTCTCTTTTTCACTCGTAATGGATCACTGTGTCTGACACTGTGTGGAGGGAGTGGGAGGGGTTTGTGATGAGAGCCAATGAGATGCCTCATTAACGGAGCCCTGTTCTGTTCTCAGGGGAAGCCTGGGGGACCCCCCGGAACCAAAGGGGCCAAGGTATGGGGGGGGGGGGGAGGAGGGGGAGGGTTTTCCAGAACCACTTTGGGGCCAAACAGAAGTCCTTCTCCAAGGCCAATATAAATTAAGTGTTATGTGTGCTTCTTGGAGAACTGCTAGAGTGTTCAGAGCTGCTTTTCATGACTATTAAGTTTTATATTTGTGTTTGCATTGACATTTAGTTATTTTGCCAGCAGCCATACCACCACGCACTCTGCTCCTGCCGACTGGCTGAAGCTAAGCAAGTGTGGGCTTGTTTAGTACTTGGATGGGAGACCACCAGGGAATACTGAGTTGCTGCTGGAAATGGTATTGGTGGGCCAGCAGGGGGCAATCTTCCCTCTGGTCAAATAAAAACCCCAATGCCCCAGTGCAGTGACGGCGACACTGTGCTGTAGGAGATGCCGTCTTTCGGATGAGACGTTAAACTGAGGTCCTGATTCACTGTGGCCATTAAAGATCCCATGACACTATTCACAAAGAGCAGGGGGTTCCCCGGTGTCCTGGCTAAAATCCCAGATCTGGCTCTCGCAAAAACTTTCCACCTAATCATCCCCTGATTTAATGGGCTAAAAAATGTTCTCTCCCTCCAGTGGAGCTAATCAGTGGCCAACAATAGAGGATTGTGGTTGTACTGGGCAGCTCCCAGGTGTGAATGTGTATGAGTGTGAAGCAGGGTGTTCCTGCAAAAGAGCATCTGTGCTCAGTGAACCTACCCTGGGTAAATAAAGGTTAAATAAATTTTGTCTGACAGTATTTGTTATTTGGGGACTATTTGTAATTTGGCTTTGTTATATAGAGTAATTGTTGCCATGGTGACACACTCTCTTCTGCAGGGGGATTCTGGGACTCCTGGCACAGATGGTAACCCTGGAGACCCTGTGAGTGCTGTGATCTCATTGTGACCGCATACATTAAATTATTTCATCTGCTTGTGATATTGTGCTGACATGACATAATAGTGGAATGACATCATTAGCTCATGACATCACATCGCATTTCCTAGAAGTCAGAGAAGTGGAGATTGACATAGTGAGGTTGGTAGATTGTGATTGTGTGTGTGTGTGTGTGTTCTAGGGACCCCAAGGCCCAGCTGGGGATCAGGGTCTGAAGGTGAGTCCCATGCAGTCACACTGTAGCTCTCCATCCACCCCCATACCTCTGTTTCTGTGTCTTTGGGTTTGGCCATTTCATCTGTGTGTGTGTGTGTGTGTGTGCGTGTGTGCGTGTGTGTCTGTGTGCGCCTGCCTGCCTGTCTGTCTGTCTGTCTGTCTGTATTTCTGCATCTGTGTTGATCTGTGTTTTAGGGAGACCCCTGTGAGCCGTGTCCAGTGCTGGTTCCAGATTTGAGGAACACAGTGGACCTCCAGGGGATTTGGGGGCCCAAAGGGGAGCGTGGGGCCCCAGGACTGGGAGAACAGGGCCCCCCGGTGAGTGTGCGTTACGATGGCTGGATTTTATCCCGGATTTTACAGAGGAGCAGAACAGTACTGATTTACTGTGATAAATAATAACCTCATAACCAGGCAGCAAGAGCGAGAGCCTTCCACCAAACAATGCGTACAAGAACACACACACACAGACACAGACACATGCATATGACCAAACACACACACACACACCAAATCCAACACAATCAGCTGTTACTCTCCTGTTCTGCCTGAGCAGAATCCGTACAGCTGTTGGCTCTG
>CM045883.1:93092232-93094732 GCA_025169545.1 Anguilla japonica
CTACAGTCACTAGGACTCATCTCTTCTGCTGGAAGGACTCATAATGCTACTGCAGTCCTACAGTCACTAGGACTCTGCTGGTGGAAGGACTCATAATGCTACTGCAGTTCTATAGTCACTAGGACTCATCTGTTGGAAGGACTCATAATGCTACTGCAGTCCTACAGTCACTAGGACTTATCTCTTCTGTTGGAAGGACTCATAATGCTACTGCAGTCCTACAGTCACTAGGGTCATCTCTTTGCTGAAGAGGACTCTAATCTCTTCAGTCCTGGAAGGACTCATAATGCTACTGCAGTCCTACAGTCACTAGGACTCATCTCTTCTGTTGGAAGGACTCATAATGCTACTGCAGTCCTACAGTCACTAGGACTCATCTGTTGGAAGGACTCATAATGCTACTGCAGTCCTACAGTCACTAGGACTTATCTCTTCTACTGGAAGGACTCATAATGCTACTGCAGTCCTACAGTCACTAGGACTCATCTGTTGGAAGGATCATCTGTCGAAGGACTCAATGCTACTGCAGTCCTACAGGCACTAGGACTCATCTCTTCTGTGGCAGGACTCATAATGCTACTGCACTAGTCCTACAGTCACTAAGGACTCTCTCTGTTGTTGGAAGGACTCATAATGTTACTGCAGTCCTACAGTCACTAAGACTCTTCTGTTGGAAGGACTCATAATGCTACTGCAGTCACACAGTCACTAGGACTCATCTCTTCTGTTGGAAGGACTCATAATGCTACTGTAGTCCTACAGTCACTAAGACTCATATGTTGGAAGGACTCATAATGCTACTGCAGTCCTACAGGCACTAGGACTCGTCTTTTGGAAGGACTCATAATGCTACTGCAGTCCTACAGTCACTAGGACTCATCTGTTGGAAGGACTCATGATGCTACTGCAGTCACACAGTCACTAGGACTCATCTGTTGGAAGGACTCATGATGCTACTGCAGTCACACAGTCACTAAGACTCATCTGTTGGAAGGACTCATGATGCTACTGCAGTCCTACAGTCACTAGGACTCATCTCTTCTGTTGGAAGGACTCATAATGCTACTGCAGTCCTACAGGCACAAGGACTCATAATGCTACTGCAGTCCTACAGTCACTAAGACTCTTCTGCTGGAAGGACTCATAATGCTACTGCAGTCCTACAGTCACTAGGACTCATCTCTTCTGCTGGAAGGACTCATAATGCTACTGCAGTCCTACAGTCACTAAGACTCTTCTGTCGGAAGGACTCATAATGCTACTGCAGTCCTACAGTCACTAAGACTCTTCTGTCAGAAGGACTCATAATGCTACTGCAGTCACACAGTCACTAGGACTCATCTCTTCTGTTGGAAGGACTCATAATGCTACTGTAGTCCTACAGTCACTAAGACTCATATGTTGGAAGGACTCATAATGCTACTGCAGTCCTACAGGCACTAGGACTCGTCTTTTGGAAGGACTCATAATGCTACTGCAGTCCTACAGTCACTAGGACTCATCTGTTGGAAGGACTCATGATGCTACTGCAGTCACACAATCACTAGGACTAATCTGTTGGAAGGACTCATGATGCTACTGCAGTCACACAGTCACTAAGACTCATCTGTTGGAAGGACTCATAATGCTACTGCAGTCCTACAGTCACTAGGACTCATCTCTTCTGTTGGAAGGATTCATAATGCTACTGCAGTCCTACAGTCACTAGGACTCATCTCTTCTGTTGGAAGGACTCATAATGCTACTGCAGTCCTACAGTCACTAGGACTCATCTCTTCTGTTGGAAGGACTCATAATGCTACTGCAGTCCTACAGTCACTAAGACTCTTCTGCTGGAAGGACTCATAATGCTACTGCAGTCCTACAGTCACTAGGACTCATCTCTTCTGCTGGAAGGACTCATAATGCTACTGCAGTCCTACAGTCACTAAGACTCTTCTGTCGGAAGGACTCATAATGCTACTGCAGTCACACAGTCACTAGGACTCATCTCTTCTGTTGGAAGGACTCATAATGCTACTGTAGTCCTACAGTCACTAAGACTCATATGTTGGAAGGACTCATAATGCTACTGCAGTCCTACAGGCACTAGGACTCGTCTTTTGGAAGGACTCATAATGCTACTGCAGTCCTACAGTCACTAGGACTCATCTGTTGGAAGGACTCATGATGCTACTGCAGTCACACAGTCACTAGGACTCATCTGTTGGAAGGACTCATGATGCTACTGCAGTCACACAGTCACTAAGACTCATCTGTTGGAAGGACTCATAATGCTACTGCAGTCCTACAGTCACTAGGACTCATCTCTTCTGTTGGAAGGATTCATAATGCTACTGCAGTCCTACAGTCACTAGGACTCATCTCTTCTGTTGGAAGGACTCATAATGCTACTGCAGTCCTACAGTCTCTAAGACTCTTCTGCTGGAAGGACTCATAATGCTACTGTAGTCCTACAGTCACTAGGACTCATCTCTTCTGTTGGAAGGACTCATACTGC
>CM045883.1:93102232-93129732 GCA_025169545.1 Anguilla japonica
AATAGCCATTTAGCCCTCTAGAAGTTAAATGTAGCTATGAGTGTGTGTGTGTCCCTGACTGATGATGCGGTGGTGAGAGTTTGTCCCTGACTGATGATGCGGTTATGAGAGTGTGTCCCTGACTGATGATGCGGTTATGAGAGTGTGTCCCTCACTGATGATGCAGTTATTACAGTGTGTCCCTGACTGATGATGCAGTTATTACAGTGTGTCCCTGACTGATGATGCATGTGTCCCTCACTGATGATGCAGTTATGAGAGTGTGTCCCTGACTGATGCTGCGGTGGTGAGAGTGTGTTCCTGACTGATGATACGGTGGTGAGAGTGTGTCCCTGACTGATGATGTGGTTATTACAGTGTGTCCCTGACTGATGATGCGGTTATTACAGTGTGTCCCTGACTGATGCTGCAGTTATGAGTGTGTGTCCCTGACTGATGATGCAGTTATGAGAGTGTGTCCCTGACTGATGATGCGGTTATTACAGTGTGTCCCTGACTGATGCTGCAGTGGTGAGAGTGTGTCCCTGACTGATGATGCGGTTATTACAGTGTGTCCCTCACTGATGATGCCGTTATTACAGCATGTCCCTCACTGATGATGCAGTTATGAGAGTGTGTCCCTGACTGATGATGCGGTGGTGAGAGTGTGTCCCTGACTGATGCTGCAGTTATGAGTGTGTGTCCCTGACTGATGATGCAGTTATGAGAGTGTGTCCCTGACTGATGCTGCGGTTATTACAGTGTGTCCCTGACTGATGCTGCAATGGTGAGAGTGTGTCCCTGACTGATGATGCGGTTATTACAGTGTGTCCCTCACTGATGATGCTGTTATTACAGCGTGTCCCTCACTGATGATGCAGTTAAGAAAGTGTGTCCCTGACTGATGATGCAGTTATGAGAGTGTGTAATGTAATGTAAGTGTGTCCCTGACTGATGATGCGGTGGTGAGAGTGTGTCCCTGACTGATGCTGCGGTGGTGAGAGTGTGTCCCTGACTGATGATGCGGTGGTGAGAGTGTGTTCCTGACTGATGATGCAGTGGTGAGAGTGTGTCCCTGACTGATGATGCGGTTATTACAGTGTGTCCCTGACTGATGATGCGGTTATTACAGTGTGTCCCTCACTGATGATGCGGTTATTAGAGTGTGTCCCTGACTGATGATGCGGTTATTACAGTGTGTCCCTGACTGATGATGCGGTGGTGACATCACTGTTTTTGCCTCTCCAGGGAGTAGCAGGACGTCCTGGGCAGCCGGGACTCCCTGGCCCAACGGTGAGAGACACACACTAAACTGCACGCTCACGCACACACACACATGCCCGCACACACAATGCCCACACACAGTGTACACACACACACACACACACACACACGCCCGCACACAGTGTACACACACACACACACACACACACACGCCCGCACACACACACACACACACACACACACACACACACACTAAACTGCACGTGCGCACACACACACACACATGCCCGCACACAGTGTACACACACGCACACATAGCCACACACACACACCCACACACACAATGCACACACGCACACACACACACACACACACACCCGCACACAGTGTACACACACGCACACATAGCCACACACACACACCCACACACACAATGCACGCGCGCACACACACACACACACACACACACCCACACACAGTGTACACACACGCACACATAGCCACACACACACACACACCACACACACACAGTGTACGCACACACACACACACACACACACACACACACACACACATGCCCACACACAGTGTACACACACGCACACATAGCCACACACACACACCCACACACACAATACACACGCGCACACACACACACACACACATTGTACACATTGTACACACACACACACACAAACACAGTATGCATATACACACACAGTGTACATACAACTGGAACTCACCACATCTCTCACCCCCTCTTGCATGTTTTGTGATTTTTATGATTTAAAAAAAAATTCCATTCCACCATGAGTCTGTTGCAATCCTGCCTGTCTTTGGAAGTGTTTCATTTGAAAGTGCTGTGTTTATTGTTTTGACTGACATAACCTGTCCAATCACAGGGACCAAAAGGTGCTGTGGGTGATACAGGACTGCCTGGAGAGAAGGGGGAGCAGGTAGGTGGCCATAGGTAGGTGGGCAGGTCATTAGGTGGGCATAGGTAGGTGGGCAGGTCATTAGGTGGGCATAGGTAGGTGGGCAGGTCATTAGGTGGGTGGGTAAGGTCAGTAGGTCATGGGTAGATGGGCAGGTTAGGTGGGCATTTTCGGTGGGCAGGTATTAGTTATCGGTAGGTGGGCAATAGGTGGGCATAGGTAAGGTCAGTGTGGGGCATAGGTACGGCCAGTAGGTGGGCATAGGTAGGTGGGTAGGTCAGTCGATGAATGTTCTTTGTTATTCAGTTATTGTTATTAATGTCTAAACTGTGCACGGCCAGTAGGCACAAGGCGGTGTATGTGTACGTGTGTGTGTACCGTGTGTGTGTGTGTGTGTGTGTGTGTGTGTGCGCATAGTACGTAGTTGTGTATACAGTACACATTTACTATGTGTGTTTTACTCTGCGAAAATTTTCAGGGTTCCCAAGGACCACTGGGGCTCCCAGGACTAGAAGTAAGAAAATGTATTCAAAATTTCTCTCTAAACCTGTTTGCTGGGATTTTATGCATATATAAGAGTGTGTATGTGTGTTTGAGTATGCTTGTGTGTGTGTGTGTGTGTGTTTGAGTATGCACGTGTGTGTGTTTGCATGTTCACATGTGTGCATGTGTCTGTGTGTGTGCATGTGTGCGTGCGTGCGTGTTTGCGTGCGTGTGTGTGTGTGTGCGTGTGTGTGTCTGTCTGTGTGTGTGAGTGTGTGTGTCTGTGTCTATGTGTGCGTGCGTGAGAGTGTATGTGTGTGTGTGTGTGTGTGTGTGTGAGAGAGAGAGAGTGTGTGTGTGTGTGTGTGTGTGAGAGTGTGTGTGAGAGAGTGTGTGTGTGTGTGCGTGTGTGAGTGTGTGTGTGTGTGTATAATGTCTGCTCTTGCATGTTCACAGGGACTTCCTGGATTCACTGGCACGTCAGGCCGTCCGGGCCCCCCCGGCCCCCCTGGAGAAAAGGTGACTGCTGAACGTGCTGACTCTTACACGCTTCACTGTGAGGGCATCGCATCACAGACGCTTTGCGTAAATCACCGTGGCGACAGCCGCTTGCACAGAAAAACCGTCCGGCTGGTTCTGTGGCGCCCCCTGCTGGCGAGTAAGCGTTGTCGCTTGTGTTCTCGCCCACAGGGCAGCCAGGGAGAAGCGGGCTCTGAGGGACCCCCTGGAACCCTCGGCCGGCCTGGGACCCCAGGACCCCCGGTAATAACGCAGCGAACCCCGAAAGTATCTGAGATGGGTCACAGAGCCGAAGCAGTCTGAGTGTTTTAAATGCTTTAGTCTTAAGAATCCAAACATCCTGTGTGTCACTTTAGACTCCTGTACATGTGGCAAGAAGTACCAGCCTGGTAAACTTTAGGCTTCTAAATCTGGACAAGTTGCTGATTTGTTTTTTGTGCCTGGATCACTGCTTTGTGGTGTCCATGTAAACTGACTGATTAATCAGATTTGCTATCTGTGGAAAACTGACATTTATGAGCATTGACTATGAGTCGATATTCCTGGGTTTGTGTGTGTGTGCGCGTGTGTGCGTGTGTGTCAATAAAGGGGCCTCCAGGGATTCCTGGCTCGGATGGAAAGGATGGGTCACCTGGAGTCAAGGTAAGAGAACGACCTCATTACCACGTGCATGACCACGCCCCTTCATTACCATACACATGATTATGACCGTTCTCCAGCCCATCAGCCTGTCTGTATCGGTTTGACATGCATGAGAAACTCTGTTTACTCTGTAAAGAAATTGTTTTTTTTTTTTTTTTTTTTTGGTTTTTTTAAATGTATATATACTGTATATTGTAAAGTGTCTTTGGATTGGGTAAAAGCGCTATATAAATAAAATCTATTATTATTTACCAGCTTCCCAAGACAACTTCCTATATCCATAATGTCTAACACACTCTATTCCTCCCTGTCTGTCTGATGATCTCTCTCTCTCTCTCTCTCTCTCTCTCTCCCTCTCTCTCTCTCTCTCTCTCTCTCTCTCTCTCTCTCTCTCTCTCTCTCTCTCTCTCTCTCTCTCTCTCTCCCTCTCTCCCTCTCTCTCTCTCTCTCTCTCTCTCTCTCTCTCTCAGGGAGATGCGGGTTTTGCAGGCCCTCCAGGACCCAGCGGCCTCCCAGTACGCTGTTCAGTCTCTATATCCAGCTCCCATTTGCACTGTTTATATTTAAAATAATCACGAATTCTTAATAAGAAATTATTTAATATTACTTGTTACTTATTATTATTATTATTATTATTGTTATTACATTACATTACAGGCATTTGGCAGACGCTCTTATCCAGAGCGACGTACAACAAAGTGTATAACCATAACCAGGAAAAAGTGTGTCGAGAACCCTAAGAGAGATGATTATTAATCAGATAAATTCAATATAAAACATAATAGTTCAAAGTTCAGTTTTGAACAATGTAAGATTATATTCCAGCACATGTTGAAATGTAAATGGAAGCTCATTCTCAGCATATTTTTGGTAATGGTGAACTGTAATGTAGCAGCTGTCCTGTAGAGGGCAGTGCAGTGTGATAATCACCATCTCTGAATCCTGCAGGGAACCATGGGAATTCCAGGGCCTTATGGCCCCCCAGGGCCAAAGGTAGCACCTCAGCCCAACAATACCATGCCAAACCACAAGTCACTCATCACCCCATGCCAGACCACAAGTCACTCAACACCCCATGCCAAGCCACAACTCACACAACACCCCATAACAAACCACAACTCTCACTCAACACCACACCATAACAAACCACAGCTCTTACTCAACACCACACCATGCCAAACCACAACTCACTCACACGCCACACCATAACAAACCATAACTCACACACCACATCATAACAAACCACAACTCTTACTCAAAACCACACCATAACAAACTCTTACTCAACACCACACCATGCCAAACCACAACTCACTCAATATGCCTTAACAAACCACAACTCACTCAACACCACACCATGCCAAACCACAACTCACTTAACACCACACCGTAACAAACCACAACTTTTACTCAACACCACACCATGATAAACCATAACCCCTTAAACACAGCATGTCCCCCATCTCAAAACATTTCATACTGTTTATTTTTTTATGATAATAATATAGCATCTTTTCTTGCCCATTTCTCTCTCTTTCTCTCTCAGGGCTGTGTTGGTCCTCCAGGTCCATATGGATTACCAGGCCTCCAAGGAATGGAGGTCAGTATCCTCTCACTTTCTCTTGCTCTTGCTCTCTCTCTTTTTTTTTGCAAATACCTAATGACATCAAGGCAGGACCATACAGAATCGGGATAATCCAGGCTGCAGAACCAACACTGCCAAGATCCATTTCAGTGGAGTCGTAAGCTGCCATAAGACCTGATGAAAAACATGGTCTGATATTGGAAGAGTGCAGAGGAACGTCTGGAGCTGAAGAAATTTAGAAAGTGAAGTTTGGCTTCCAGCCTTTCCTGATGGATAATAGAAATGGCATTTTAGAAGTCGGTGGGGGAGTGGCCATGGCTGGCAGGTATCCCAGGATCCCCTGCGCCCATGTCCCTCCTGTGTGAGGGAAACTGAACGAACCGCCAGCAGACTAGCTGCAGCAGTGTTCTGCTGCCCCACAGCGGGGAGCTCATCCCCGGGTTTATTAGCAATTCTTTGCCCCAGAATAAAAGGGGAGGGGCTTAGAGATCAGCGAGAACAGGCAAAGCTCTGAGAAACACAGGCTGGGTGGGGCTTTTGCATGTGAGAGCGAGTGTTGCCCCATATTCCTTGCATGTGAGAGCGAGTGTTGCCCCATATTCCAATCTCTGATTGGCTGGTGGCCCTTTGCTTGCAGGGTGACCTTGGAATGCCCGGTGAAGAGGGATCCCAGGGGCCCCCAGGAACCCCTGTGAGTGTCAGCACCAGGAGTGTGTGTGTGTGTGTGTGTGTGTGTGTCAGCACCAGGAGTGTGTATAAGTGTGTGTGTGTGAGTGTCAGCACCAGGAGTGTGTGTGTGTGTGTATGCGTGTGTGTGTGTGAGTGTCAGCACCAGGAGTGTGTGTGTGTGTGTGTCAGCACCAGGAGTGTGTGTGTGTGAGTGTCAGCATCAGGAGTGTGTGTGTGTGTGTGTGTGTGTGTGTGTGTGTAGAAATTTTGTGTGAGTGTGTAAAGTTGTTTTTCTTTCTCTGTGATGTAGGGATCTCAAGGCCCATCTGGTCCACCCGGTCCACCTGGACCACACGGCCCGGTAAGAATTAGTATCACACACACACACACACTCAGACACACACACACACACACACACTCACACACACATGCACACACACACACACACACACACTCACACATATTCTCTACACACACACACACACACAAACACAAATACACACACACACACACACTCACAAACACACCCTCTACACATGCACACACACGCAAACACATCTCCAGCTGCGGTAGGGGGGTTTTGGGCCTCTCTGAGTCTGGGTGTGTGTGTGTCTGTTTGCAGGACGTTCAGGGAGAAGAGGGGGACAGAGGGGCAGCAGGGGAAAGAGGAGAACCAGGACTGGCAGGCCCTCCTGGGCCTACGGGACGTCCCGGTTCAGCAGTGAGTCTCAGCGCAGCTAGTGCAAATCCGCACAGCCAGGTGTCTTAGGAGTTACTCAGTCACACAGGTAGCATGCAGTGAGCGTGCTGTAAGTACAGTATACACTGAGTATAAAGTGGGTGTCTAATGGGTGTGCAGTGTGAAACCAGTAATTATGTTATGAATATATCAAGTCTCCTTTCACAGTCACACACTGAGCTCTAATAGACACACTGAGCTCTGATAGAAACACACTGAGCTCTAATGGAGACACACTGAGCTCTGATATACACACTGAACTCTGATAGAGACACACTGAGCTCTAATAGAGACACACTGAGCTGTGATAGAGACACACTGAGCTCTGACACACTGAGCTCTGATAGAGACACACAAAGCTCTGACACACTGAGCTCTGATAGACACACTGAGCTCTGACACACTGAGCTCCGATAGACACACTGAGCTCTGACACACTGAGCTCTGATAGAGACACACTGAGCTCTAATAGAGACACACTGTGCTCTGATAGAGACACACTGAGCTCTGATAGACACACTGAGCTCTGACGGAGACACGCTGAGCTCTAATAGAGACACACTGAGCTCTGACACACTGAGCTCTGATAGACACACTGAGCTCTGACACACTGAGCTCTGATAGACACACTGAGCTCTGATAGAGACACACAGAGCTCTGACACACTGAGCTCTGATATACACACTGAACTCTGATAGAGACACGCTGAGCTCTAATAGAGACACACTGAGCTCTGACACACTGAGCTCTGATAGACACACTGAGCTCTGATAGAGACACACTGAGCTCTGACACACTGATCTCTGATAGACACACTGAGCTCTGATAGAGACACACAGAGCTCTGACACACTGAGCTCTGATAGAGACACACTGAGCTCTGATAGAGACACACTGAGCTCTGATAGACACACTGAGCTCTGATAGAGACACACTGAGCTCTGACAGAGACACACTGATCTCTGATAGACACACTGAGCTCTAATAGAGACACACTGATCTCTGATAGACACACTGAGCTCTGATAGAGACACACTGAGCTCTAATAGAGACACACTGAGCTCTGATAGAGACACACTGAGCTCTAATAGAGACACACTGAGCTCTGATAGAGACACACTGAGCTCTGACACACTGAGCTCTGATAGAGACACACTGAGCTCTAATAGAGACACACTGAGCTCTGACAGAGACACACTGAGCTCTGATAGACACACTGAGCTCTGCTAGAGACACACTGGGCTCTGATAGAGACACTGAGCTCTAATAGAGACACACTGATCTCTGACACACTGAGCTCTGATAGAGACACACAAAGCTCTGACACACTGAGCTCTGATAGACACACTGAGCTCTGACACACTGAGCTCCGATAGACACACTGAGCTCTGACACACTGAGCTCTGATAGAGACACACTGAGCTCTAATAGAGACACACTGTGCTCTGATAGAGACACACTGAGCTCTGATAGACACACTGAGCTCTGACGGAGACACGCTGAGCTCTAATAGAGACACACTGAGCTCTGACACACTGAGCTCTGATAGACACACTGAGCTCTGACACACTGAGCTCTGATAGACACACTGAGCTCTGATAGAGACACACAGAGCTCTGACACACTGAGCTCTGATATACACACTGAACTCTGATAGAGACACGCTGAGCTCTAATAGAGACACACTGAGCTCTGACACACTGAGCTCTGATAGACACACTGAGCTCTGATAGAGACACACAGAGCTCTGACACACTGAGCTCTGATAGACACACTGAGCTCTGATAGAGACACACAGAGCTCTGACACACTGATCTCTGATAGACACACTGAGCTCTGATAGAGACACACAGAGCTCTGACACACTGAGCTCTGATAGACACACTGAGCTCTGATAGAGACACACTGAGCTCTGATAGACACACTGAGCTCTGATAGAGACACACTGAGCTCTGACAGAGACACACTGATCTCTGATAGACACACTGAGCTCTAATAGAGACACACTGATCTCTGATAGACACACTGAGCTCTGATAGAGACACACTGAGCTCTAATAGAGACACACTGAGCTCTGATAGAGACACACTGAGCTCTAATAGAGACACACTGAGCTCTGATAGAGACACACTGAGCTCTGACACACTGAGCTCTGATAGAGACACACTGAGCTCTAATAGAGACACACTGAGCTCTGACAGAGACACACTGAGCTCTGATAGACACACTGAGCTCTGCTAGAGACACACTGGGCTCTGATAGAGACACTGAGCTCTAATAGAGACACACTGATCTCTGATAGACACACTGAGCTCTAATAGAGACACACTGAGCTCTGATAGAGACACTGAGCTCTGATAGACACACTGAGCTCTGATAGAGACACTGAGCTCTGATAGAGACACACTGAGCTCTGATAGAGACACACTGAGCTCTGATAGACACACTGAGCTCTAATAGAGACACACTGAGCTCTGATAGACACACTGAGCTGTGATAGAGACACACTGAGCTGTGATAGACACACTGAGCTCTGATAGAGACACTGAGCTCTGACACACTGAGCTCTGATAGAGCCACACTGAGCTCTGCTAGAGACACACTGAGCTCTGGCGGAGACACACTGAGCTCTAATAGAGACACACTGAGCTCTGATAGAGACACACTGAGCTCTGACAGATACACTGAGCTCTAATAGAGACACACTGAGCTCTGATAGACACACTGGGCTCTGATAGAGACACTGAGCTCTAATAGAGACACACTGATCTCTGATAGACACACTGAGCTCTAATAGAGACACACTGAGCTCTGATAGAGACACTGAGCTCTGACGGAGACACACTGAGCTCTGACGGAGACACACTGAGCTCTGACAGACACACTGAGCTCTGATGGAGACACACTGAGCTCTGACAGACACACTGATCTCTGATAGAGACACACTGAGCTCTGACGGAGACACACTGAGCTCTGACAGACACACTGAGCTCTAATAGAGACACACTGAGCTCTGATAGAGACACACTGAGCTCTGACAGAGACACACTGAGCTCTGACAGACACACTGAGCTCTGATGGAGACACATTGAGCTCTGATAGAGACACACTGAGCTCTGACGGAGACACACTGAGCTCTGATAGACACACTGAGCTCTGACGGAGACACACTGAGCTCTGACAGACACACTGAGCTCTGATGGAGACACACTGAGCTCTGACGGAGACACACTGAGCTCTGACAGACACACTGAGCTCTGATGGAGACACACTGAGCTCTGACGGAGACACACTGAGCTCTGACAGACACACTGAGCTCTAATAGAGACACACTGAGCTCTGACAGACACACTGAGCTCTGATGGAGACACACTGAGCTCTGATAGAGACACACTGAGCTCTGACAGACACACTGAGCTCTGATAGACACACTGAGCTCTGACAGACACACTGAGCTCTGATAGACACACTGAGCTCTGACAGACACACTGAGCTCTGACAGAGACACACTGAGCTCTAGACACACTGGAGACACACTGAGCTCTGACAGAGACACACTGAGCTCTGATAGGAGACACACTGAGCTCTGATAGAGACACACACTGAGCTCTGACGGAGACACACTGAGCTCTGACAGACACACTGAGCTCTGACAGACACACTGAGCTCTGACACACTGAGCTCTGATGGAGACACACTGAGCTCTGATGGTGTATTTCTGTTGGTTCAGGTGTATGTTTCTGAGATCTCTGTATACGCTCGCTGTACACAGGATGATCAGTACAGCTCCTTTTATCACTGTTCCTGATCTGTCCAACAGGGGGAGCCGGGCAAAGATGGTTCTCCAGGCAAAGACGTGAGTTTTGTTTTTCTGACCTCTGACGTCTGACCTCTGACTTGTGAGCTGACCTGTGACATTTAAAATCTTCCCAAATGTCTGGCTGCACATTGTTTTATCACTGGCCACAGGAATGCTCTAGAAACTGCAATTAGATCCTCTCTTTCTCCTCTCTTACTCTCTCTCTCCCCCCCTCTTTCTCTCTGTTTTAGGGGTCTCCAGGACACCCAGGAATGAGGGGACCCCCTGGTCAGAAGGTGGGAGTTTGGTCTCAGCGACCACAGCCTGGTTTCTCTGTCGTTATTTAAATGCGTACTGTGTGTGTGTGTGTGTGTGTGTGTGTCTGGGCCCCCTGCTGGTCAGAGCGCAGTGCTGCATGTGTGTGTGTATGTGTGTGTGCCCCCTGCTGGTCAGAGCGCAGCGCTGCATGTGTGTGTGTATGTGTGTGTGCACGCCCCCTGCTGGCCAAAGCGCAGTGCTGCATGTGTGTGTGCGAGTACTGTGTGTGTGTGTGTGTGTGTGTGTGTGTGTGCGCCCCCTGCTGGTCAGAGCGCAGTGCTGCATGGGTGTGTTTTTGTGTATGTGTGTGTGCGCCCCCTGCTGGTCAGAGTGCAGTGCTGCATGTGTGTGTGTATGTGTGTGCGCCCCCTGCTGGTCAGAGCGCAGTGCTGCATGTGTGTGTTTTTGTGTATGTGTGTGCGCCCCCTGCTGGTCAGAGCGCAGTGCTGCATGTGTGTGTCTCTCTCTCAGGGGGAGGCGGGGCCTGTAGGGCCGAGGGGTACCCCAGGGGAGCCAGGTGACCCCGGCCCGCCCAGCGGGGGGTACTCCTCGTGGAAGTCCTCTGGTGGGGGTCTGAGGGGCCTCATGGGCCCCCACGGGGAGCCTGGAGAGGAGGGGGACCCCGGCCCCCCAGGGTCCACCGGCACCCCCGGAACACCAGGGTTACCTGGGATACAGGTGAGACTCACTATACTTCCACAAGATCATATCTCACAGCTCAGCTTCCTGTGTTCCAGTGTTAACCGCTTTATTAAATCTCTCTCTCCCCCCATGCTCTCTCTATTTCTCTCGTCTCTTTTTCTCTGCCCTATCTCTCTCTTTCTCCATCTTTCCCTTATCTTTCTTACTCTCTCTCTCTCTCTCTCATTGCTTCTGTAGGCTCCAGTGAACTATGATGAAATTGAGAGCTTAATTCGTCAGCAGATCAATAGGATTTTTGATGGTGAGTACACACTGCACTGTCATGTGACCCTCTCAGTGTTCCTGTTTCAGTCGTGTGACCCTCTCTGTGTTTCTGTTTTGATCATGTGACCCTCTCTGTGTTTCTGTTTCGATCATGTGACCCTCTCAGTGTTCCTGTTTCAGTCGTGTGACCCTCTCTGTGTTCCTGTTTTGATCATGTGACCCTCTCTGTGTTCCTGTTTCGATCATGTGACCCTCTCAGTGTTCCTGTTTCAGTCATGTGACCCTCTCTGTGTTCCTGTTTCAATCACGTGACCCTCTCAGTGTTCCTGTTTCAGTCATGTGACCCTCTCCGTGTTCCTGCAGAGCGGCTGGTCTCCTACCTGTCCCACAGACAGGCGCCGAGGGGCGTGGTCTCCCCCCGTGGCCCTCCGGGGCCCCCTGGGCAGGACGGAGTACCTGGGGAACAGGGCTGTGCCGGCCAGCCCGGCCTACCTGGACAACCTGGCCAGCACGGGCCCGGGGGACCTCCAGGTGAGTCTGTAACACCAGCAGTTCCTGTGTGTGAGTCTGTAACATCAGCACTTCCTGTGTGTGAGCCTGTAACATCAGCACTTCCTGTGTGTGAGTCTGTAACATCAGCACTTCCTGTGTATGGAGTCTGTAACATCAGCACTTCCTGTGTGTGAGCCTGTAACATCAGCACTTCCTCTGTGTGTGAGCCTGTAACATCAGCACTTCCTGTGTGTGAGTCTGTAACATCAGCACTTCCTGTGTGTGAGCCTGTAACATCAGCACTTCCTGTGTGTGAGCCTGTAACATCAGCACTTCCTCTGTGTGAGCCTGTAACATCAGCACTTCCTGTGTGTTGTAACAATCAGCACTTCCTGTGTGTGAGCCTGTAACATGCACTTCCTCTGTGTGAGCCTGTAACATCAGCACTTCCTGTGTGTGAGCCTGTAACATCAGCACTTTCTGTGTATGGAGTCTGTAACACCAGCACTTCCTCTGTGTGTGTTTGTAACATCAGCACTTCCTGCATGTGGAGTCTGTGATGTCTCACTTCCTGTGTGGGCGTGTCTTCCTGCAGGTGCGGTGGGGGTGAAAGGGCAGAAGGGGCCGGTGGGAGACGCAGAGGTGGGGCGCAGGGGCAGGTCTGGAGCTCCAGGTGAGAGCCCAGGTGCCAAACGTTCAGAGGAAGAGCACCGTCTCTGTTTCCTGCTCAGGATGGTGTGATGGATCATTCTTCTCTCTCTGTCCCTTCACACCAGGCGTTCCCGGGCCCCCAGGCTATGGGACAGTAGGCCCCCCAGGACCGGTGGGGCAGCAGGGAGTGCCGGGCCCCCCAGGGCCCCCGGGCCCCCCCGGACAGGCAGGGGAACGAGGCCGGTGTGACCCCTCCGGCTGCCGAAACATACGGCCCATTCAGTTCGTCCCTAAGGGCCCTCTGTGGAGGGGATGAGTACAGAGGAGAGGGGGAGGGAGAGAGAGGGGGAGGGGAGAGAGAGGAGAGGGGGAGGGAGAGAGAGGAGGAGGGGGAGAGAGGGAGGGTGGGGGAGAGGGTGGAAGATGGGAGTGAGAGAGGGTGGAAGGGAGGGAGGGAGAGGGGGAGGGAGAGAGAGAGGGATATGGGGAATGGGAGAGAAAGAGAGAGGGGGGAGAGGGAGGAAGGGAGGGAGGGAGGGGAAGGGAGAGAGGGGGAAGGGAGAGGGGCAGGGAGAGAGAGAGGGATATGGGGAATGGGAAAGAAAGAGAGAGGGGGGAGAGGGAGGAAGGGATGAGGGAGGGAGGAAGAGAGGGGGAGAGAGGCAGAGAGGGGGAGGGAGGGAAAGAGAAACAGGGGGAGGAAGAAATCGAGTAGATCTGACTGAAGGTTTTTGGGAGATTTAGTAAAATTAACCGTATGGCGTAATCCATAAATAATATGAAGTTTTGTGGGGCCAGATTTAAATATAAATATGCATTAATAAACAGAAGCTCCACAGGAGCCTGGGCCGAGCCCAGTGCTGTATTAATAAGCTGAAGTCCTGCACATTCCCGGGTCCAGTGCAGCAGGGAGTCTGGCTCTTTGGACCAGACAGAGCTGGGTCTGCTCTCCCTGTGACAGGTTTATCCCACAAACAAGCCCAGCTGCTGATTAATGAGCAGACCCCCCCCACCCCCCAGTGTGGAGGGAACTCTCCAGGCCGACGGCGGGACGGGTAACAGAGTCTTCCCAGCGCTTGACTTCGGCAAACGAGGCGGCTGATCAGAACGCGAGCAGCGGCTGTGTTTATTACAGTGTTAATTAGACAGGCTGCTGGACTGACAAACTGCTGTGTTGGGGAGTGTGCTCAGTGCAGGCTGTGCTCGTAAAGGAGGTGTGCAGGATGGCCCTTCAGTTTTTAAAGTGTGACAATGAACAGGACTATCTCGGAATTAAGCACATCCACTGTACTTGGATTATTATTCTTGCTGAAATGTTCCTAATGCAGGACTTGGGTTGTGTGGATAGCATGAGGGTAATCAGTGCAGGTCAGTTTGCATGGACTTTATAGTGTTACAAAGCTGATATCGATCCCTGAATCACAGAGCACTTTCATTGGACGAAAAAGAAAACTGAAGAAGCTTTCTCTGTCTATTAGCCTGGTGGGGGGGGTGCATGGGGGAGGGGGGGGGGGGTGCCAGATGGAAGTTATTTTGCCTTGGTGGTAAATATTTATCAACAGAACTGGGTCTGGAGAGTACTTTCTGAGCTTTGTGCCACTGTACATATTTATGTGTAAAGTTTTCTTTAAAATAACAGCAGCGGCATTATCCATTATCATGACGGTCATCCTTGATTTATTCAGAAAATGTACCTGTTCAGAATATATTTTTGTATGCTTGTAAATTTTTATGGTTTTACGTTTGAAAGAGTAGCTGGGAGCCTGTCTGTTTTCACACCCGGCCTTTGTTCTGACTGTAAATCATGTTTTATTTCGCCGGTAGCTACTCTTGTGTTTTCAATATTTTTTTTTTTGATTGAAATCCAAAGTGCGAAATGCAGACGTCATATTTCCTGGAAGGCATTTCTGGATCAGATGTGCGTGTGCTGGTGTGATGAAGCTCTGTGCTTTCTGCAGACCGGTATTATTAGATCCTTTGACCGTAGTCCATATCCCACTAAAAATATCTGCGTTTGCACACTTAATCCAGGGATATCTTTCCCAGAAACGTTTTTTTGTGTATTTTTCCTTTAGTTTATATAAGATCAGTGTAAGAATTGTAATGCCTGTATGTCCGTATGTGGAATAACAGGATGGAGCTTCCAGTCAGCATTAATAGTTTTGTACACCTACTCACACAGTATTTACTGCACTGTACTGTTCATGTGTTTGGCCATCGCGACATCACCTCAAAGCCTGCTCTCACTAAGATTTTTGTTTTGTTTTGTGTTCATGGAAACTGGTTGTAATAAAAACATATGGAGCCGTGGCGATGGTTGATGTGAAGTGGTGCATCTCGTTGTGTGAGTGGGTGGGGAGTGGGAGGTAATGATGGATTGTGGGATACCTGGCTGCGGGGTTGGGAGGTCTGACGCCTCCCCAGCAGCACTGTGGCTCATCTCCGTGCCGACTGCGCGTGGTTAATGCCCTGGTTACCGTGGCAACTCTAGTCACCGAGCTCCGTTTTCCATGGCAACGCTGGTCTCTGTCCAGCACCACCCAGCATACACCAGGAACGCGCTTTGGATGCGTCCAGGAGACGACTCTCTCACACAGCTGCTGCTCTTCTCTCTGTGCCGTTCGTGAATCAGGAATTTAGGAAGCTCTGTTTTTAATGCTAACTGTAATGAAACTCTATTCATTTAGACATTTCAGTGAAATATCCCCCCCCCCCCCCCCCCCCCCCCCCCGCCTTCCTGGTCGCCCACACAGATCAGAGCAGTGGTTCTCACATTTGGTCCTGTGGGCCTCCTGTTCATGTTGATTTTTTGCTTTAGCCACATTTGAAACCCCTAAATTGTAAACAAGCTGTTCATTGTTCTTGATTAAACTCTTTTACTATTAATTATATGACATTAATTTAGCAGACACTGTTGTCCAGAGCAGCATGCGCAGTGAAAGAACACAGGTGCATTCACCTGGTTAATACGGGTGCTAGGGCCTGGTCTGGCTAACGACATTCTTAAAAAACATCCCTGAGCAACATCACAAATGCAAATTATGTGATGATTCACCCTTTTAAGGCCCCATTATGCATTAATAACCCTCATGTCCACATCCCAGCGCTTTTATGAGTCAGTCCGATTGATTAATGCTCTCATTTAATGTTCTACATGGCAAGCGATGCCGTTAGAAAGGGGGGTGCATTGTTTCATCATTAATTAGCCAGGTAGACATTAAATAACGTGGCAGAAGTTTGGTCAGAATAATGTTCACTGCGAGAACTGAACTGTGCTCTTGGCTATAAATAGCTGTATGAAATGAGTATTGTACCTTATTGAACCTGTGTATTGCAGTTGTTCCAAAGACCGTGATATGCACTTTTGTACGTCGCTTTGGGTAAAAGCATCTGCTAAATAAATGTAATGTAAATGGTGGGTGAAATCTGTGGAGTGGGGAGGGACAGGACCCAGTTTGTGAACCCCCCTCCCCCCATGTTAGCAGTAAACTCACCAACATTCCGTTGGAACGCCACTGCAAACACACCTGACGGTGCACCTGAGCGGAAAGCGCTCTGGGAACGTGGACAGGGTGACTGATGTGGGCGTCCTTGCCAGCGTTCCAGTGCATTGTGGGAATATCCTCATTGTCTCTGTCTGTCCATCTGTCTGCTCTCTATCTGTCTGTTCTTTCCTCAGACGAGGCCCATAAAATCATATTTTGCTGCCGTTTGTGCTGGTGAAGCGTATTCAGCAGGGAACACATATAATTTGGGTTGACGTTAGCATCGGTACATGAAAGGTTCAGAGTCTGCTGGCCTGCAGCACCTGTCTGCACAGCTGGCAAGTTAATGACCAATCAGAGTTAAACTGTGTGTGAAATCCGTGCTGGCTCCTGCGCAATGACCTTAGTTCTGTTAGTAAGAGTCTCCTGAGCTGTAGTCTTCTGAGGAGCCACAGGGGGGCAGTATAACTTCACTATGGGGGAAAGGAGATTAAACCATGCCCACTACAGTGAATTTCTTCGCTGTTGAGATAACAAAACATTTTTCACTTTGCTAAAGTATGGCACACATTCTATAATTTGATTGAAAATATTTTTCTTCCACAGATAAAAAGGTTCAAATATTTTACAGAACACATAGGGCCAGAAATAGATTTTAATGTGAGAAATGGGGTCAGGAAAATGGTAAGTGTTAGAGTTGAAGAATGATTTGGGTCAGTGTGCAGTAGTCTTTGAATCGGATTACCTAAATTGTTTCACTTTTTTGGACATATGACAACAATGCATTTTGCTATTTTTCAGTATAATTTAGATAATGACAAACAGTTGTCAACTTCTCTTTTCTTCACCTTCAGCAGTTCTTTGTCACAGTGCTGTAGTTTTTCAAACTGTTATCTGACAGACATTTTAGGCAAATATATAAAAATTTTACATTTGTTTGTGAACATTAGTTAAGGTTGAAAATGTTTTGAAAGCAGTGAAAGGGAATTATACTGCATTGTTCAGTGTTACTGCAGTGTCACTCCTTGCAGGCAGAGAAAAAGAATTATGCGCCAACAAAAGAACTTTGTAGTCACTTAGCTTTATTTTAATCTTCGCTTGTGCCTCCCAAAATGTTGTTTTCAAAAAACTTTCATCACACAAAAGCACAGCTAGCGCATTGATCTTATATTTCATATTCATGATCTCTACAGTCACACAAACACAAATTTGCTCCTGGTAAAACAGCGAGGAAAACCTTTCAGACAAAAAGGAACGAGAGAAAGCAAGAGAGCGCTGGAGGAAACGGGGTTAAAGGTCACCCTTGCTGCCTCCTTCATTGTCCGCCATATTTGTAGTTTTTCAAAAAAGCAGGGCAAAACCATTTACAAAAGAATGTTAAACTCACTGAGTAAATAAAGCCTTTCTCCTTCACTAAATGATATGGCTCAACACTCAGATTCAAATAATGTCCTCACTTCAGCTAAAGGAAAAAAAACTGAACTAAAAAAGCAACAGGAGAATTTAAAACGTTCACATTCACAGTTTAGTTTTTGCGTTTTTTGCACTCTATAAAAGCAGTGAAATGATCTCTTTATTCCACAGTACAGCATGGCCCAACAGGGCAGTTACACTGGGGAGAGGCTTCAGCACCCCCACCCCCCCCCCTCCCCCCAGTCATCTTCCTGTGATGTCATCCTCCTGCCCCCTCTCCCAGGGGGTCACATCTGCAGGTAAAGGTATGTCCCAGGTAATCCGCCAACGCGGAGGCACCCCCAAAACTTCACTGGCCATCCCTCTGCTCCTCGCCACCCCCTGTTCGACCCCCCAAGCAGGCCTGTCAGCTGCCGTGGGAACGACGTGTGTGTGTGACACGTCTAGGGGAAAGGAATCAAAGGCATGTGACTCGTCTAGGGGAAACGAATCAAAGGCATGTAAGAATGAATCAATCAATCAATCAATTAATAAATATATAAGTATATAAGGAATTCTTATAAGTAATGAGTAGGTATAAGAGAGTGCAATAAAGCCAATATTTCCGAAAAATGCAATCAAAACTAATAAACAAAATGAGGGAAACTCTTGAGTACTGACATCCAGGGGAACCGCACACAGTATATTACTGTACAGTACTGACATCCAGGGGAACCACACACAGTATATTACTGTACAGTACTGACATCCAGGGGAACCACACACAGTATATTACTGTACAGTACTGACATCCAGGGGAACCACACACAGTATATTACTGTACAGTACTGACATCCAGGGGAACCACACACAGTATATTACTGTACAGTACTGACATCCAGGGGAACCACACACAGTATATTAGTACTGACATCCAGGGGAACCACACACAGTACAGTACAGTACTGACATCCAGGGGAACCACACACAGTATATTACTGTACAGTACTGACATCCAGGGGAACCACACACAGTATATTACTGTACAGTACTGACTCCAGGGGAACCACACACAGTATATTACTGTACAGTACTGACATCCAGGGGAACCACACACAGTATATTACTGTACAGTACTGACATCCAGGGGAACCACACACAGTATATTACTGTACAGTACTGACATCCAGGGGAACCACACACAGTATATTACTGTACAGTACTGACATCCAGGGGAACCGCACACAGTATATTACTGTACAGTACTGACATCCAGGGGAACCGCACACAGTATATTACTGTACAGTACTGACATCCAGGGGAACCGCACACAGTATATTACTGTACAGTACTGACATCCAGGGGAACCGCACACAGTATATTACTGTACAGTACTGACATCCAGGGGAACCGCACACAGTATATTACTGTACAGTACTGACATCCAGGGGAACCGCACACAGTATATTACTGTACAGTACTGACATCCAGGGGAACCGCACACAGTATATTACTGTACAGTACTGACATCCAGGGGAACCGCACACAGTATATTACTGTACAGTACTGACATCCAGGGGAACCGCACACAGTATATTACTGTATAGTACTGACACCCAGGGGAACCGCACACAGTATATTACTGTACAGTACTGACACCCAGGGGAACCACACACAGTATATTACTGTACAGTACTGACATCCAGGGGAACCACACACAGTATATTACTGTACGGTACTGACATCCAGGGGAAGCCCACACACAGTATATTACTGTACGGTACTGACATCCAGGGGAACCACACACAGTATATTACTGTACGGTACTGACATCCAGGGGAACCACACACAGTATATTACTGTACGGTACTGACATCCAGGGGAACCACACACAGTATATTACTGTACGGTACTGACATCCAGGGGAACCACACACAGTATATTACTGTAACGGTACTGACTCCAGGGGAACCACACACAGTATATTACTGTACAGTACTGACATCCAGGGGAACCACACACAGTATATTACTGTACAGTACTGACATCCAGGGGAACCACACACAGTATATTACTGTACAGTACTGACATCCAGGGGAACCACACACAGTATATTACTGTATAGTACTGACATCCAGGGGAACCACACACAGTATATTACTGTACAGTACTGACATCCAGGGGAACCACACACAGTATATTACTGTATAGTACTGCCATCCAGGGGAACCACACACAGTATATTACTGTATAGTACTGACATCCAGGGGAACCACACACAGTATATTACTGTACAGTACTGACAGACAGACTCTACACCACTGAGGTGCAGTTCACTCCACACTTATTTGACTGTTAAAAATGTATGAGAAAAATTTCTGACGTGTGTGTTTTGGCAATTAAACAAACTCAGCCTGCAGATCCTTCTGAGACAAAGACCACAGTCAGGCCAAAACCAGCTCTCACCTTCCAAACACAAACTCTGCATTTTGTCTGTAAATGAACACCTCCCACTCTTAGCATCCCAAAGCCCTGTTCCATAGCAGAGAAGATCACACTAACTCCCACTAACAACACACAGCCTGGAGATAACACAACTACTACACAACACACACACCACACAGACTGGAGATAACTACCACACAACACACAGACCCGGGACAGCACAACTACTACACAACACACACTCTGGAGACAGCACAACTACTACACAACACACAGATGTGGACAGCACTTCAGCCACTAAACAGCACACAACAACACATTTACCATAGAAAACCAGCAATACACACGTCCACAAAAAGTGTCCAAGCAAGAGAGCTCACCATGGCAACCAATCAGTCTAAAACACGATAGTTTAATGTGTGTGAGTGTGTGTATGGGGTGCGGTTGGTACCTCTGCAGGGGTCGTTCTTCATGAGGAACTCATTGAGAGACATCCAGCCGTGTCCCATCTGCACTAGCAGGACATTACAGAGGATCCTGAGCACACACTCACACTGCCCCAGCTGGGGGGGGGGGGGGGGGGGGAGAGGGGGGGGGGGGGGGGAGGGGGATAGATTTATTTTTATATTTAAAACCACTTTTATTGAGGTATTGTTCCAACACAAAAATACATGACTATAATCAATAAAAAAACAGCCCAAACAACAAAAAATGAACCCATGCACCCAGCACAGGCACAGAGAGAGAGGGGGAGAGGGTAGGGGGAAGAGAGAGAGAGCGGGGAGAGGGTTAGGGGGAAGAGAGAGAGGGGGAGAGGGGAGAGGGTAGGGGGAAGAGAGAGAGAGAGGAGGGGAGGAGTAGGGTAGGGGGAAGAGAGAGAGAGGGAGAGGGAGGGGGAAAGAGAGAGGAGAGGGGGGAGAGGGTAGGGGGAGAAGAGAGAAGAGAGGGGGAGAGGGTAGGGGGAAAGAGAGAGAAGAGGGGGAGGAGGGTAGGGGGAAGAGAGGGGGGAGACGAGAGGGTAGGGGGAAGAGAGAGAGAGAGGGGGGAGAGGGTAGGGGGGAAGAGAGAGAGAGGGGAGAGGGTAGGGGGGGAAGAGAGAGAGAGGGGAGGGGAGAGTAATAGAGGGGGGGGTAGGGGAGAGGAGAGGGGGAGAGGGATGGAGGGGGAGCAGAGAGAGAGGGGGGAGAGGGAGGGGGAAGAAAGAAGGAGAGAGGGGGGGACGAGGGGAGGGGGTAAGGAGAGAGGAGGGGGACGGGGAGGGTAGAGGGAAGAAGAGAGGAGAGAGAGGGGGGTTAGAGGGTAGGGGGAGGAAGAGGAGAAAGGAGAGAAGAGAGGGGAAGGGGTAGGGGGAAGAGAGAGAGAGGGGGAGAGGGTAGGGGGAAAGAGAGAGAAAGGGAGAGGGGAGGAGGTAGTAGGGGTAAGAGAGAGAGAGAGGGGGAGAGGGTAGGGGGAGAGAGAGAGAGGGGGAGAGGGTAGGGGTAAGAGAGAGAGAGAGAGGGGGAGAGGGTAGGGGGAAGAGAGAGAGAGAGAGGGGGAGAGGGTAGGGGGAAGAGAGAGAGAGAGGGGGAGAGGGTAGGAGTAATCTTACCCTGTACTTGTTCTCTCCGATCTGTTCCACCCGGAACCGCTTCTTGCATTTACACTGCACCACCTGTCTGGTCACCTGCACAAGGACAGACACACAGAGGGACAGACAGAGGGTCAGACAGACAGAGAGAGGGACAGACAGTCAGACACACAGACAGACAGACACACAGAGGGACAGACACACAGACAGAGGGACAGACACACAGAGGGACAGACAGAGGGTCAGACAGACAGACAGAGGGACAGACAGTCAGACACACAGACAGACAGACACACAGAGGGACAGACACACAGACAGAGGGTCAGACAGACAGACACAGACAGACAGACAGACAGAGGGACAGACAGTCAGACACACAGACAGACAGGCACACAGAGGGACAGACAGACAGACAGAGGGTCAGACAGACAGACAGAGGGACAGACAGTCAGACAGAGGGACAGACAGACAGAGGGACAGACAGACAGACAGAGGGTCAGACAGACAGACAGAGGGTCAGACAGACAGACAGAGGGACAGACAGTCAGACAGAGGGACAGACAGACAGAGGGACAGACAGTCAGACACACAGAAAGACAGACACACACACAGAGGGACAGACAGATAGACAGACAGACAGAGGGACAGACCGGTAGATAGACAGTCAGACACACAGACAGAGGGACAGACAGACAGACATACAGACAGAGGGACAGACAGAAAGCTCATCGCTGGTATCTAAGCACCTTGAGGTTGTGTGTGTGTGTGTGTGCGAGCGTGCGTGCGTGCGTGCATGTGTGTGTGTGTGTGTGACTGAGTCACCTCCTCTTTGATCCTGTCTGCTTCAGTAGTGTGTGAGCTTGTGTCTCTGCTCTGGTGGAGCGCAGCTGCAAACTCGTAGTAGTCGATGTTTCCGCTGCCGTCCTGATCAAACAGGTCCATCACCGCCATCATCTCCCATTGGCTGGTGGGGAAATCTGCAGGCCCAGTTACTCCATTTACACTTTAATACACTCAACCCAGACCAATCACAGATCCTTACTAAACCCAGACCAATCACAGATCTGTACTAAACCCAGACCAATCACAGATCCTTACTAAACCCAGACCAATCACAGATTTGTACTAAACCCAGACCGATCACAGATCCTTACTAAACCCAGATAAATCACAGAGCTGTACTAAACCCAGACCAATCACAAATCTGTACTAAACCCAGAACAATCACAAATCTGTACTAAGCCCAGACAAATCACAAATCTGTACTAAGCCCAGACCAATCACAGATCTGTACTAAACCCAGACCAATCACAAATCTGTACTAAACCCAGACCAATCACAGATCTGTACTAAGCCCAGACCAATCACAAATCTGTACTAAACCCAGACCAATCACAGATCTGTACTAAACCCAGACCAATCACAAATCTGTACTAAACCCAGAGCGATCACAGATCTGTACTAAACCCAGACCAATCACAAATCTGTACTAAACCCAGACCAATCACAGATCTGTACTAAACCCAGACCAATCACAAATCTGTACTAAACCCAGAGCGATCACAGATCTGTACTAAACCCAGACCGATCACAAATCTGTACTAAACCCAGACCAATCATAAATCTGTACTAAGCCCAGACCAATCACAAATCTGTACTAAGCCCAGACCATTCACAAATCTGTACTAAACTCAGATCTACTCACAAATCAACACTAAACCCAGATATACTCACAAATCAACACTAAGCCCAGATCTACTCACAAATCTGTACTAAACTCAGATCTACTCACAAATCTGTACTAAACTCAGCTCTACTCACAGCAGACTGGGGGTGGGGGAGGGGAGCAGATTGGGGGCGGGGGAGGGGAGCAGATGGGTGGTGGTGGAGGGGGGAGCGGATTGGGGGCGGGGCCACTCGTACCCAAGGCCACGATGACCTCAGTGAACTCTTCACGCGTGATCCGGCCGTCTTGGTCCGTGTCCACGCGCTGGAACATGTCCATCATGTTGCACTTCCTGCGGCTCACCCACTGCATGCACTTCCTCCGCCATCCATCAAAGTCAAACTCCACCCCCTCCTCCAGCTGACCACCGGAGAGGGGGGGCACAAACCCGGAGAGGGAGGGGCACAGAGACAGAGAGGGAGGGGCAGAGCGGGGGGGGGGGGGGGGGGCAGAGCCAGAGAGGGAGGGGCACAGAGACAGAGGGGACAGACGGAGAGGGAGGGGCAGAGACGGAGAGGGGGGGGGCATAGAGCCAGAGAGGGAGGGGCACAGAGACAGAGAGGGGAGGAATGAAAGAGAAATGAGAGGAAGAAGGAGGGGTAAAGAATCCCCCATTCCAGCTACTGAACACACACATTACACACTTGACGCAGATACTGAACACATATTACACACTTAACCCAGCTACTGATCACATTGTACACTCAACCCAGCTGTCCAGTGGTGTAGAATAATTACAGTCCTTGTTCATCTTGGGTTGCTGGTTTGATTCCTAGGTGGGGCACTACTGTTGTGCCCTTGAGCTATGAGTACTGAACCTGACTTGCTTCAGTAAAAATTCAGCTGTGTAAATGGACCATGCAAAACTGTATTCTGTGTGAATCTCTTAGACTAAGAGCATCAGCTAAATGCTTAAAATCTGAATTACAGAGCAGAATGCATTCAGCTGCTGTCTGATTTTAACCAGTTTGCTTTCTGTTCTGAGGCCGTTACTAAGGCTAAAATAGCAATGATGGCCCATGCCAGCTTAGAGAGAGATGCCCCTGCTGGGCGCAGTACCTCCTCCAGCCGTTTGAGGGCGATGCTGAGTTTGCTCTGGTGGTTCAGGGAAAGCTGCCACACCTGCTGGCACAGCGAGCAGAGCTGGGAGAGACGAGGGTTGCCCCCGGTTACCTGCTGCATACCTGACAGCGGAGGGACAGGGTGGTCATTACGGTAAATGTGTGTGTGCGTAATTGTGTGTGTGTGTGTGTGTGTAGACGCTTTCATCGGACGCACACGTGTTGCCAAGGTTATGCGCTTGGCCCTAATTAACTTCCGCTCTGTGTCTGTTTATTATTGGGTTAGTGTTTACTGGCTAATATGGCACCGATTACAAACGGAGTTAAAGTTAAACTGATGAGCAGGCTGACGTTGGGCTCAGGTTGTTGTGCTGTGGGGTGCAACCTGATCACAGGAACAAACTACATTTCAAAAATTTGTAAAAATACATAATTTAACTTATTATGTAGCCCCACTAGGGAATTGTGAAACTAATTGCTTGAATCCCTGCGATTATTGTAGCTGGTGCTTGCCCGTTGTTACCTCCTATTTTTGAGAAATAACTGGACATCATTACCTATTAAATGTAAGTCCAGTAAAAATACACATAATAAACTGTATTTTAAAAATCGCCTTCACACATTTAGTAATACTAATACAGGCTTATTTACTATATCAACTTAAGACAAGCAACTTGCTCGTAATTATCTCATCACGACCCATTAAAGCCAATGGCGCAGAAGTTGCTTCATACTTTCAAACTGCTTTCCTAATGGCTATTTTGCGTCCTGCGACTTGGGTTACAGCAGTGAATATGTACTAATTAATAGTCGTGCTGATAGAGAACACCCTTTCTCATATTAACCTCAAATACGCATGACAGGACACTTACACAGTATGCTAGCAAATTTATGTTAAGTTCCATTCATTTATATGGGGTGGTCGTTACAAGTCCCCTTAGCAACCAAAAGCTAGCACTGGACCACCTCTGACTTATTTGCTGGCACAGAAAAAAAACATGAAAGTACTGAAAAAATAAACCCACGGGAGGATAACAAGGACATTTTCCTACATAACTAGGTACAGGTTGTTACCGATATTTCGCCTATTTCATATATAGTTGCAAATCAGTTTACGCTTTCCTGTTTCTCGAACGAAGGTGGTCGAATAGGTGCTCTCACTCTAGCACTGACTTCGTTTCAGGTAACAAACTCATGATAAGCAATAGCTAGCTGACTAGTAATAAACCTGCAATAGTTATGAATTAGCTAACTAAATTGATTGTAGCTAGCTAGCTAAACGTAGCTAACATTGTATAAATTATGCACAGTAACGTTAGACCAATGCTAGGAGTTGATACGCTTTAGCTACGTTTTGAACTAACGTTATGATACCTGTTTCCAATGACTTTAGTGTTACATTGCCTGATCATTTTTTGTTGTGGTAACTTAGCAAGATGACCCAAACTATTAAGAGCCACAATGTTTTTCCAGCAATGCATGCTATACAAATAAATAACCTACAGTAATTGCATTGGCTACACATGCTGCCCACTACTAGCCCGTTTGTGTCTCTAATCACAGTTTTTAAGCAACGTCATAGAACGAGTGCACATTTTTACACAGGAATGTGCATGTAACCCAGAACAGTTCTGGATAATAACGTATGATGCTCAGCAAGGTGCAATACTGCCAACAGTTATCTGTTTCTGTCACTTGTTTTTCTGGTAGCGTTATCGCATTTGAGTTTGGCCAAATGACGGTTCTTTTCTTCGACTGGTAACCTCAAATAATACTGGCTAGACATAGTTTTAACTAGCTAGACTAACGTAATTTACTTGTTATTTATTTTGCTTGTTATCAAAAATAGTCTAGAGGGACTCTGTTGTTATTGATTGTTTGCGTAAGTCTGTCGGAAGTTAAGTTAGGGCCAGAACAACGCACATGCGCAGTAACGTTGTTTATGTTGTTACCGTTGAAAGCGTCTGTATGTGTGCATGTGTGTGTGAGCGTGTGTGGGAGAGAGAGAGGGAAAATAAAGCACCTCCAGGTTTCTCACTCTCAGGTGAGAGTGTCTGTTTGCTTTGGCAGGATTTGGTCAGTCGCTCTACATCCATTCGCTTCTGTGCCATTTCCTCCATGAACACCTGAGAGAGAGACACCAGGGGTCAGAGCACGGAGGGCCAGGGAGCCAATCAGGACTGAGCAGCAGCTGGCTCCACCCACCTGGTGCTCTATGATGAGCGTCTTGATCTGAAGGGTGTCATGAGGAAGGGAAACTGCTTCCCGCTGCACCAGGGTGGTCTCCGCCCACAGTAACCACGACAGCAGCTCCTCCAATAGGATTGAATTGTTCAGCATCTCGGCTAGGCTGCTCTCCAGTGCTTGTTTGTGCTGTTTGGCCCACATGAGCACCTGTAGGATGAGCAGCAGACTGAACAGCGCCCTCTATGGCGTACATACACACACCTTAAAGAAAGCAGAACCCATTACTACAGGTCTTCTGTGTTAGTATCATGTTACAAAGCCATGACTCACCTCACCCTAGTGTGTTTGTAGCATGTTTGTATGGAGGTTACTCACCTCGCGGTAGAATGTTTGTAGCATGTTTGTAGCGTGTTTGTAGCATGTTTGTAGCGTGTTTGCAGGGAGGGGACTCACCTCGCGGTAGCATGTCTGTAGCATGTTTGTAGCGTGTCTGTAGCGTGTTTGTAGCATGTTTGCAGGGAGGGGATTCTCCTCGCGGTAGCATGTTTGTAGCGTGTTTGCAGGGAGGGGACTCACCTCGCGGTAGCATGTTTGTAGCGTGTTTGTAGCATGTTTGCAGGGAGGTGACTCACCTCACGGTAGCATGTTTGTAGCATGTTTGCAGGGAGGTGACTCACCTCGCGGTAGCATGTTTGTA
>CM045883.1:93134732-93142232 GCA_025169545.1 Anguilla japonica
CAGCTCTCCTGGAACTGGGGGGGGGGGGGGGGGGGGATAGGAGATGTTAGATTACTGACAGACAGACCACTAAGTTAGTATGGGTCATTACTTCTCTTTGGGTAGGTACCTCTCTAGGTCATTACCTCTCTGGGTCAGTACTGATCTTGATCAGTATCTCATTGGGTCAATACCTCTCTTGGTCAGAACCTCTGTGGGTCAGTACTCTGTGGGTCAGTATCTCTCTGGGTCAGTGTTTCTCTAGGTCAGTACCTCTCTGGGTCAGTACTTCTCTAGGTCAGTACCTCTCTGGGTCAGTACTTCTCTAGGTCAGTACGTCTCTTTGGGTCAGTACCTTTGTGGCGGTCTTGTGGGCCTCCTCCAGATTCTGTTCGCGCTCGCGGGAGCTCTTGGCCAGCTGGTGCCAGCGGGAATGGACCCGCAGCAGCAGGTTGCCGATCAGAACCTCGTCCTGCTCCAAGCTGGCAGAACGCAGCTCGGACCCCACCTTCTCCAGAACCAGAACCTGCTGCCGGTGAGAGTTCACCTCACTCATAAACACCTGAGCAGGAACAGACAAACACCGTGGTTAAAAATTACACACCTGCAATATCCAACTACCACATCTGTAATATCCATAATACTGCACCTGTAATATCTAACTACCACACCTGTAATATGAAAAAAATCCAAAGTACATAATACCTGTAATATTAATATTGTAATATGAAAAAAATACTACATCTATCCATAATACTTGCACCTGAATATAACCACCATAAAACTACACATCTTTAATAATACTGCACCCTACCAACCACACCTAATATCCAAAGTACACCTGTAATATTGAAGTACTACACTAGGAATATCCATAAAACTACACCTGTAATATCCATAAAACTATGCCTGTGAATACTGAGTACCATACCTATCATATTCATAATACTACACCTGTAATGCCCAATTACTACAACTGTAATACCCCCCTATCCCATAACCCCCTCTCCTTTGTCATCATCGCCATCTTCCTGAAGCCCCCCCCACCTTGTGTTCTTCGATTTGGAGAAGCAGGGTTTCCAGGACGAGGCTGGGGGGCGGGGCCATGTTCAGCGACTGCTCAGCCTGGATCAGCCAGTTCACACACACCTGCAAGGAGCTCTGAAAACCTGTCGCCAGGGAAACCGCCTCCTCCAGCTTCACCTGGAGAGAGAGGGAGAGAGAGGAACACATAGAAAAGGAGAGAGAGGGAGAGATATATAGGAACAGATAGAAAAGGAGAGGGAGAGAGAGGAACAGATAGAAAACGAGAGAGTGTGAGAAAATGCAGAGACGAACAGAGGGAAAGGGAAAGAAGGCAGACAGTGAAGAAAGCATGTGAGAGGTAAAATGAGAGAGAGAGAGAGAGAGAGATAGAGAGAGAAATTGTCCCACCCTCCTGTTGTCCATCTTGGTGGTGAGGCTGGCCCAGGTGTTCTGGAGCAGCAGCAGGTTCTGCTGTGTTTGGGTCGCCCCAAACCCCCCCTCCTCCCCCTCCAGGAGGGACATTAGCATGGCCTGCCCCCGAGCCACCAAATCATGGTACCGGTTCGCTTGCTGGGACACCTGACCTTGGAGCTCCTGAGAGAGAAAGAGAGGGAGAGAGAGGGAGCGAGAGGGAGAGAGGGGGAGAGAGGGGGAGAGGGAGGACAGAGAGAGAGAGAAGGGGAGAGAGAGGAAGGGGGAGGGACAGAGAAACCGGGAGAGAAAAAGATGTGTATATTATGTGTGTCTATGATGTTGTAGTGGTATATTATGAGTGCATAAGATGATGTAGTAGTATATGATGAGTGTTTATGATGCTGTAATGGTATATGATGAGTTTATATGACGCTGTAGTGGTATATGATGAGTTCATATGACGCTGTAGTGGTATATGATGAGTGTACATGACGCTGTAGTGGTATATGATACTGTAGTGGTACAGGTGTATATGTGCTGTAGTGGTAGTATGGGTGCATATGACGCTGTAGGTGTATTATATGGGTGCATATGATGCTGTAGTGGTATACTATGCATGTATATGATGCTGTAGTGGTATACCATGCATGTATATGATGCTGTAGTGGTATATTACGGGTGTATATGATGCTGTAGTTGTATATTATAGGTGTATATGATGCTGTAGTGTTATAGTATTGGTGTGTATAGCGGTTATGGTATATATGGGTGTATGAATAGCGTGTATATTATGGGTGTATATGTATATGATGGTTTGTAGGTGTATGATGCTTGTGTGGTACGGGGGTATACGGGACGCTATGTATGGAGTGGTAGTGGTATGGGTGCATATGATGCTGTAGTGGATATAGATACGGTGGTATATTATGTTTTGTATGAGCGCTGTTAGGTGGTGTATAGTATGGTGTGTATATGCTGTAGTGGTATATACAGGTGTATATAGTTTAGTGGTGTAGTGGTATATTACGGGGTGTGGGTATGATGCTGTAGTGGTATATACGGGTGTTATGCGCTTTTTTTGTCGTTGTAGAGGTATATTATGGGTGTTATATGTGCTGGTAATATGCGCTGTAGTGGTATATTACGGGTGTATAGAGCACTGTAGTGGTATATTACAGGTGTATATAGCGCTGTAGTGGTATATTATGTGTGTGTATAGTGCTGTAGTGGTATAGTATGGGTGTATATAGCTAGTGCTGTAGTGGTGTATTGTGGGCGTATATAATGCTGTAGTGGTATATTACGCGTGTATATAGCGCTGTAGTGGTATATTATGGGTGTATATAGTGCTGTAGTGGTATATTATTGGTGTATATAAAGTTGTAATGGTATATTACGGGTGTATATAGTGCTGTAGTGGTATATTATGTGTGTGTATGATGCCGTAGTGGTATAGTATGGGTGTATATGATGCTGTAGTGGTAGAGTATGGGTGTATATGATGCTGTAGTGGTAGAGTATGGGTGTATATGACGCTGTAGTGGTATATTACGGGTGTATATAGCACTGTAGTGGTATAGTATGGGTGTATATGATGCTGTAGTGGTAGAGTATGGGTGTATATGACACTGTAGTGGTATATTACGGGTGTATATAGCGCTGTAGTGGTATAGTATGGGTGTATATGATGCTGTAGTGGTAGAGTATGGGTGTATATGAGGCTGTAGTGGTATATTACGGGTGTATATAGTGCTGTAGTGGTATATTATGGGTGTATATAGAGTTGTAATGGTATATTACGGGTGTATATAGTGCTGTAGTGGTATATTATGGGTGTATATGATGCTGTAGTGGTATATTATGTGTGTGTATGATGCCATAGTGGTATAGTATGGGTGTATATGATGCTGTAGTGGTAGAGTATGGGTGTATATGACGCTGTAGTGGTAGAGTATGGGTGTATATGAGGCTGTAGTGGTATATTATGGGTGTATATGATGCTGTAGTGGTATATTACGGGTGTATATAGTGCTGTAGTGGTATATTATGGGTGTATATGACACTGTAGTGGTATATTATGTGTGTGTATGATGCCGTAGTGGTATAGTATGGGTGTATATGATGCTGTAGTGGTAGAGTATGGGTGTATATGACGCTGTAGTGGTAGAGTATGGGTGTATATGACGCTGTAGTGGTATAGTATGGGTGTATATGACGCTGTAGTGGTATAGTATGGGTGTATATGAGTGCTGTAGTGGTATAGTATGGGTGTATATAGTGCTGTAGTGGTATATTATGGGTGTATATAAAGTGTGTATGGTATAGTATGGGTGTATATAGTGCTGTAGTGGTATATTATGTGTGTGTATGATGACGCTGTAGTGGTATAGTATGGGTGTATATGGCGCTGTAGTGGTATAGTATGGGTGTATATGACACTGTAGTGGTATATTACGGGTGTATATAGCACTGTAGTGGTATAGTATGGGTGCATTTGTACCATGTGTTGGCGCAGCTGTTCTCGGGCGGTTTCCGGCAAACCGCCGGTGGGTTTGGTGGTTGAGAGCTGTCTCTCTGTGTCTCGGAGCCACTGCAGACACACCTGCACTTCACCATGGAAACCTTCAGCCTGCAGAGGGGTTCATACAGCACCATCAGGGGTACAGTGGTGTACCTCATCCCCGTCCTGCCCACCCCTCACCCCTCCATCTCTTTCCTTTACCTCCATCTCTGTGCCCTCTCTCATTCCTATCTTTCCTGTCTCCTACTCACTCAATCAGTTCCCTCCCACTCTTCTCTTCATTACCTTTTTCTCTTTCCCTCTCTCTTTCTCTCCATCTCTCTCACTCTCTCCCCCCTTTCCCTCTGTACCTCTGCGAGTGCGGCCTCCAGCAGGTCCTGTCGGCCCTGGGTCTTGAATAGTAGGCTCTCCCAGCTGTGATGCACCGTTTCCAGCTGCTGCCGCAGGCGAGTGGCCTCCTCTCCTGGGTCGGGCTCCAGCAGCTGGGAGCTGGCCGCCCGACTCAACGCCTCCATTGTGGCGCGGCGAGAGAGGACATCATCTCGAAATACCTGAGGAGGGAGGGAGGGAGGGAGGGAGGGAGGGAGGGAGAGGGAGGGGGAGGGAGAGGGGAGGGAGCGGGAGGGAGGGCGAAGGGTGGGAGAGGTAAGGGGGAGGGAGAGAGGGGAGAGGGAGGGTGTGGGAGAGGTAAGGGGGAGGGTGGAGGGGGAGGGAGGGAGGGAGGGAGGGGGAGGGAGGCGAGGGAGGGAGGGGAGGAGAGGGAGAGGGAAGGAGGGAAAAGGGAGGGAGAGAGAGGGAGGAGAGGGGGGGAGCGGGGGAGAGAGAGGGAGGGAGAGGGAGAGAGGGAGAGAGGGAGGGAAGAGGGGAGGGAGAGAGGGAGGGGGAAAGAGGGGGGAGAGAGGGAAAGAGAGGGAGGGAGGGGCAGAGAGAAAGAGGGAGAGAGCAAGAGGGAGGGAGGGAGGGAAGGAGGGAGGGAGAGAGAGAGGGAAGGAAGGAGGGAGAGAGGAAGAGAGGGAGGGAGAGAGGGAAGGGGGAGAGAGAAAGGGGAGAGAAAGGGAAAGAGGGAGGGAGGGGGAGAGAGAGCGAGGGAGAGAAAGAGAGAGAGGGAGAGGGAGGGAGAAAGAGGAAAAGAGGTACAGATGCAGAGAGGGAAAGAGGGAGAGTTGGAGAAGAAGAAAAAGTAGAAACAGAAGGAGAAAGCAGAAGAAAGGAAATTCAGTAATAACAATGAAATTAGACACAATAAAAAATGGTCTTAAGAAAGCAGGTGTTGAAAAGTGGTCATAACTGTCATAACAGAGGTTTTTAACATTGGTTTAATATAACTACACACACACACACACACACACATATACACACACACACACACACATACACATATATACCAGTCTCCCTTGGCGTGAGAAATGTTGGACGCAAGACTCAGATGGGGGCGGGGCCTACTTGGTGATTGGCCAGCTCCATTTCTATGGCTTTGGGGTCACAGCTGATTGGTCGCAAGGCGTCCAGCGTGACATGTGATTGGCTGAGCCAAGACTCCGCCTCCATCAAGGCCTGCTGGAGCTGTCCCAGGCTGAGCAGAGCAACCTCCAACTCATGCTGGGAGAGAGAGAGGAGGGGCCAGGGCGACACAGAGAGGGGATGGAGGGATAGGGGAACACAGAAAGAGAGAGAGGGGAACAGAATGGGATGAGGGAACTTTCCTACGTGAACCTTGCGTGCGTCTATGTGACTGTGAAGCATCACTGTGTGTGCTTGCCTGCCGGGGTGTACCTGCAGGGACACCGCACAGGTGAGTGCTCACCTGTCTGTGAGTGACCTCGTCCCCCAGGCTCTTCCACAGGTGCGTCAGGTGTGTGAGTGGCTCCCGGACAGCTTCCCGGTCGGTCTGCGCCGATGCACTCCTCACCAACAGCTCCCCCTGCTGGCGAACCTTCTGCATGTCTCTCTGCTGCTGAAGCACCACTGCTTTAAACAGCTGAGAATATACAGATACATATACATGTATACATACACACATACACGCATACACGCATATACATGTATGTAGACAGATACATATACATGTATACACACACACATACACGCATATACATGTATACATACACACATACTAGCATATACATGTATACATACACACGTACATGCATATACATGTATGTACACAGATACATATACATGTATACATACACGCATATACATGTATGTACACAGATAAATATACATGTATACATACACACATATACATATATGTACACATATACATGTATATGTCTACACACGAGAGAGTGTGTGTGTGAGTTTTTGAGAGACTGAGAGTGTGTGTAAGTCTGTGTAGGTATATGTGTGAGTCATTGTTTGGTTTAAAGTTTCAATCAATTACTTCAAATAAACTAATGAGAAAACTATGTTTTAAACATCCCTTATAAAATGTGTATCAGTAACAGTAAGATTAACTCTAGCATTAATTAATCACTTACTATATCAGTAACACTGACATTAATGGCAACAATGAACACTGAAAGTATCAATAACACTGGAATTAATGGCAGCATTAAGTGATCACTGATAGTATCAGTAATATTGATGATAAAACCAGCATTCATTAATCACTGACATCACTAATACAGACACATATGGATACACACTTACAAAGACTAATAAAGTGTAACACTGTCGTTAACACTAGCATTAATCAATCACTGACAGTATTAGTAACACTGACATTAACAGCATCGATTGATCGGTCGCACAGGTTTGATATGAACCTTGAGATCGTGGATCTGCTGCTGGACAGCCCCCAGCTCAGCTCCTACAGTGGGCATGTTCCGCAGCTCCATCGCAGCCTTATCCAGGTAACCAAACATGCCCTGAGGAGCACACACACACACCTGTCAGCCAGGTAACCAAACATGCCCTGAGGAGCACACACACACACCTGTCAGCCAGGTAACCAAACATGCCCTGAGGAGCACACACACACACCTGTCAGCCAGGTAACCAAACATGCCCTGAGGAGCACACACACACACCTGTCAGCCAGGTAACCAAACATGCCCTGAGGAGCACACACACACACCTGTCAGCCAGGTAACCAAACATGCCCTGAGGAGCACACACACACCTGTCAGCCAGGTAACCAAACATGCCCTGAGGAGCACACACACACACCTGTCAGCCAGGTAACCCAAACATGCCCTGAGGAGCACACACACACACCTGTCAGCCAGGTAACCAAACATGCCCTGAGGAGCACACACACACACCTGTCAGCCAGGTAACCAAACATGCCCTGAGGAGCACACACACACACCTGTCAGCCAGGTAACCAAACATGCCCTGAGGAGCACACACACACACCTGTCAGCCAGGTAACCAAACATGCCCTGAGGAGCACACACACACACCTGTCAGCCAGGTAACCAAACATGCCCTGAGGAGCACACACACACCTGTCAGCCAGATAACCCAGAGAAACACACACACACCTGTCAGCCAGACAACCCAGAGAAACACACACACACCTGTCAGCCAGGTAACCCTGAGAAACACCCACACAC
>CM045883.1:93157232-93162232 GCA_025169545.1 Anguilla japonica
GGCCCAGTTCACACTGAACTAGTTATTTCACCAAAAGCAGGCACTGCAAACTCACTGTCCCCTACGCTCACAGTGTCCCTGCAAACTCACTGTCCCCTATGCTCACAGAGTCCCTGCAAACTCACTGTCCCCTACACTCACAGTGTCCCTGCAAACTCACTGCCCCCTACACTCACAGAGTCCCTGCAAACTCACTGTCCCCTACACTCACAGAGTCCCTGCAAACTCACTGTCCCCTACACTCACAGAGTCCCTGCAAACTCACTGCCCCCTACACTCACAGAGTCCCTGCAAACTCACTGTCCCCTACACTCACAGTATCCCTGCAAACTCACTGTCCCCTACACTCACAGTATCCCTGCAAACTCACCGTCCCCTACACTCACAGTATCCCTGCAAACTCACTGTCCTCTACACTCACAGAGTCCCTGCAAACTCACTGCCCCCTACACTCACAGAGTCCCTGCAAACTCACTGTCCCCTACACTCACAGTATCCCTGCAAACTCACTGTCCTCTACACTCACAGAGTCCCTGCAAACTCACTGTCCCCTACACTCACAGTATCCCTGCAAACTCACTGTCCCCTACACTCACAGTATCCCTGCAAACTCACTGTCCTCTACACTCACAGAGTCCCTGCAAACTCACTGTCCCCTATGCTCACAGAGTCCCTGCAAACTCACTGTCCCCTACACTCACAGTATCCCTGCAAACTCACTGTCCCCTATGCTCACAGAGTCCCTGCAAACTCATTGTCCTCTACACTCACAGAGTCCCTGCAAACTCACAGGAGGAGCACACTGCATTCTGGGAAGTGGGAGACAGATGGATAGTGAGAGAGACTGGCACAAGAAGAGAGAGTAGGAGAGAGTGAAGAGAGAGGGAGAGGCAGAGAATTAAATGGACTGCATTTATATAGCGCTTTTATCCAAAGCGCTTTACAATTGATGCCTCTCATTCGCCAGAGCAGTTAGAGGTTAGGGGTTAGGTGTCTTGCTCAAGGACACTTCGACATGCCCAGGGCGGGGTTTGAACCGGCAACCCTCCGACTGCCAGACAATCGGTCTTACCTCCTGAGCTATATCGCCCCATTAAAGAAAAGGAGGCAGAGAGGGAAGAGGGAGGAAGAGACAGAGCGTGGGAGATGGAGAGAAGGAGTGAGGAAGAGATTTGCATGATAGAGGGATGGGGTGTGAATTCAGTTGGTACAGGCTGGCTGCCGGAAGCATCCAATGAAGAGGTACTGTTTATGCAATTCTTCCACTATTAAATAGGTCATGCAGTAATTTATTTAAATGTGAGGGGAGGGCTGGCACCAGATGGAGGAATAAAGATAGACTGAGGGGCAGTGTGGGGGGGTTGGGTGCTGAGTAAATCTGTGAGTTTGGGTTCAGTGGGGTGAGGCTCAATGTTGCACTCAAATTGCTACAGCGTGATTGGTTAATTATTCTCATGAGGAGAAAATGCAACAATGTGATTGGTAACAAAGGACGTCATGCTAAAGACTACCATTAGATGATTTACAGTGGAACTTGCCCCTATTCCACCTCCAGGCCTCTTAGCTGCTCTGACCACTTGCTCCTGTCTGTTCCTCGGTCGCGGTTAAAGACCAAGGGCGACTGTGCCTTCTCCAACGCTGCCCCAAGGCTCCGGAATAGTCTGCCATTTTCTATTAGGTCTTCCCCCTCCATTGACTCTTTTAAATCTCGTATTAAGACATCGCGTATGAGTTTTAATGCTTGGTATGTGTTGTTCCTTTGTGTATTGTATTTCATACCTTTTAGTGTATTTACTTTATGCATCTTTTTATTTTCCTTGTACAGCACCTTGGTCAACTTCTGTTGTTTTTAAATGTGCTTTATAAATAAACTGACTTGGCTTGGAAGACAGAACAGTGAAATTGTGAGATACTGCACATAACTGAAGATGGGACAATGTGACTGGTTAGATACTGAACATAACTGAAGATGGAACAATGTGACAGGTTAGATACTGAACATAACTGAAGATGAGACTTTGTGATTGGTCAGATACTGTACATAACTGTAGATGGGACTTTGTGATTGGTCAGATACCGTACATAGCTGAAAATGGGACAGTGTGATTGGTTAGAGTATATGCAGTAGGATGGCTAGATGTATAAGTAGATAGGTCTGAATGAGAAAAGATGGATAGACAGAGACTGATCCACACTGTACCTCTCCAGTGGTCTCTGCCACCTCCTCCTCACATGACATGGGTGAACCTGGCTCCCCCCCTTCCTGTTCAGGTGCAGCCTCGCTGCCCGGTCCTCCTGGCCCTGAAATCCCTTGCTCTGATTGGCCCTCACAGATCAGGTCCTGCTCCGATTGGCCCTCGCTGATCACACTCGTTTCCGATTGGCCCTCGGAGATCACTCCGCTCTCTGATTGGTCGTCACAGAACAGCCGCCGCAGGACGCTGGGCTCTAGCTCCTCCCACTGGTCCCAGAGGGGCGTGGCCAGGTCGGGTTCTGATTTAGACGCGTCTGAGTCGCTGTCGGCCGTCGTGGAGCCCGGGGCGAAGTCCACGCCGGACTGGGCGGCGTCCGAGTCCGAGTCCTGGGAGTTGGCGCCAGAGCTTCCGCTTCCCGCCAGCGTGCTGCGCTCCGGAGCAGCCAGGTACACGAAGCTGTCCGTGGACAGGAAGTCGCCCTCCTCGGGGTCGGGGCGGGGCTGGAGCAGCGTGCCGGGCGAGGAGGACTCCTGCAGCGGGGAGAGCGGGGCGGTCTGCGCGGGGGCCGGCAGGGCGGACACCGCCAGGTACACGAAGCTGTCCGTCACCACGAAGGCGTCGGCGTTCTCGCTCTCCAGCCCCGACCCGCGCACCTCGTGCTTGGACGGCGAGAGGGGGAGGGGCGAGTCTGCTCGGGACGGGGGGGAGTCCAGCCTGGGCACGGTCACCCCCGTAACCGTAGGAACGCCCTGCGGCTCCGCCCTCCCAGCAGGATCCTGGGGGTCAGAGGTCGTGGTCTGGATCTCCTTCCCCTGAAGGCCCCCCTCCTCCGATCTCCCTCCTGTTCCTCTCTCCTCTTCTCTCCCGTCCCCTCCTCCTCCTCCTGACCCCGCATGCCTCCGCCATGTTTGTCCTCGCTGGCGCCCCCCTCTGTTTAAAAAAGGCAATTAAATATCACCACTGCCAAACCTTCAGAGAGCATAATCCGATATGTGTGAAAATTGATATTAAAATTTAATATTCCAGCAAGGCTTTTTATTCTTAGACTAGCCCCTCCATTCCAGACAGAAGTTGAGCTCAGAAAACACTGCCAGGATCTCAGGGCTAGCTCAGTAACTGCACTGTCCCACTGCAGTACTGCTACATCTTTCCATTTATGAGCATGGGGCTTCTATACCGACTGAAAAGGAGCCCATTAATAGTCTTCGGCATTACACACGTTAGTGTGGCTGTCTCCAATAGAGACAAGTAATATAAGGGATGGGATTTTTCCTGATTTGCTCTGATTAATCAGGGCTTGGGCATGTCATAAGCACACACACCGAGAGCTTCTACCCCCTTTCACACCTCATAGCAATTTTATAATTTACAATTTAATCACTTAGCAGTCAGTTTTAGCCAAAGCAAATTACACAAGCGCATTTCACACAGCAAGCAAACATCATCAGAACTGGAGAAGGATGGAGTTAGAGTTATATAAGGGCCATGTCAAGGTGCAGCCTCAAGACCTGGCAGACAAAAGGAGAGGAGTGTTAGCTGTATTTTTTTACTGAATAAAAAACATCTGGCGTCATTTGAAAAAGTGACTTTTTTGACAATGACACCCAGTGACTCCACCTTCCTGAAGGTGGTTCCACTGGGGGGGGCGGAGGAAAGAGAAGAGGCGGGGCCATAAGGAGAGGCTGCTGGGAGCTCAGAGGGACAGACGGTCAGCTTTTAGGAGGAGGCTGAACAGAGAGGTCTGGGTGGAGTGTGCGGTGTGAGCACTGTCTGCAGACAGGAAGGAGGGGGTTCCATTTCCAGCTGGAATGAGTGTGCCAGGTTTAATTTAGCATGGCCAGGGACCGGAGGCTGGTGAAGGGTGTTAAAAAGTGCTGTGAACACCGGGCGGGCAGTAGCCTTCTGGACCAGCTAGCTGGAGAGAATGCTGAGCAGTAAAGCCAAAAATCTCAGAGCCTATACAAGACTAAAACTCACAACCCCCACAAGACCAAAACTCACAACCCTCACAAGACCAAAACTAACAACCCCCACAAGACCAAAACTAACAACCCCCACAAGACCAAAACTCACAACCCCCATAAGACCAAATACTCATAACCCCCATAAGACCAAATACTCATAACCCCCACAAGACCAAAAAACCCACAACTCACAACCCCCACAAGACCAAAACTCACAACCCCCACAAGCCTAAAACTAACAACCTCCACAAGACCACAAACTAACAACCCCCACAAGCCCAAATCTAACAGCCTCCACTAAACCAAAACTAAGAACCCCCACAAGACAAAAACTCACAACCCCCACAAGATCAAAACTAACAACTCCCCAAGACCAAAACGCACAACTCCCACAAGACCAAAACTAACAACCCCCACAAGACAAAAACTCACAACTCCCACAAGACCAAAACTAACAACTCCCACAAGACCAAAGCTAACAACCCCCACAAGACAAAAACTCACAACCCTCACAAGACCAAAACTAACAACCCCCACAAGCCCAAAACTAACAACCTCCACTAAACCAAAACTAACAACCCCCACAAGACAAAAACTCACAACCCCCACAAGACCAAAACTCACAAGTCCCACAAGACCAAAACTAACAACCCCCACAAGGCCAAAACTAACCTTCCTCACAAAACCAAAACTCACAACTCCCACAAGACCAAAACTAACAACCCCCACAATGCCAAAACTAACAACCCCCACAAGACCAAAACTCACAACTTCCACAAGATCAAAACTAACAACCCCGACAAGATCATAAACTCACAACCCCCACAAGACCAAAATCTTA
>CM045883.1:93167232-93187232 GCA_025169545.1 Anguilla japonica
TCCCTCTCTCTCCCTCAATCGCTCCCTCCCTCTCTCACTCCCTCATTCGCTCCCTCCCTCTCTCACTCCCTCAATCGCTCCCTCCCTCTCTCTCCCTCAATCGCTCCCTCCCTCTCTCTCCCTCAATCGCTCCCTCCCTCTCTCTCTCCCTCAATCGCTCCCTCCCTCTCTCACTCCCTCAATCGCTCCTCCCCTCTCTCTCCCTCAATCGCTCCCTCCCTCTCTCACTCCCTCATTCGCTCCCTCCCTCTCTCTCCCTCAATCGCTCCCTCCCTCTCTCTCTCCCTCAATCGCTCCCTCCCTCTCTCTCCCTCAATCGCTCCCTCCCTCTCTCACTCCCTCATTCGCTCCCTCCCTCTCTCTCCCTCAATCGCTCCCTCCCTCTCTCTCTCCCTCAATCGCTCCCTCCCTCTCTCTCCCTCAATCGCTCCCTCCCTCTCTCACTCCCTCATTCGCTCCCTCCCTCTCTCTCCCTCAATCGCTCCTCCCTCTCTCTCTCCCTCAATCGCTCCCTCCCTCTCTCTCCCTCAATCGCTCCCTCCCTCTCTCTCCCTCAATCGCTCCCTCCCTCTCTCTCTCCCACATTCGCTCTTTCCCTCTCTCTCCCTCAATCGCTCCCTCCCTCTCTCACTCCCTCATTCGCTCCCTCCCTCTCTCACTCCCTCAATCGCTCCCTCCCTCTCTCACTCCCTCAATCGCTCCCTCCCTCTCTCTCCCTCAATCGCTCCCCTCCCTCTCTCACTCCCTCAATCGCTCCCTCCCTCTCTCTCCCTCAATCGCTCCCTCCCTCTCTCTCTCCCTCAATCGCTCCCTCCCTCTCTCTCCCTCAATCGCTCCCTCCCTCTCTCTCCCTCAATCGCTCCCTCCCTCTCTCTACCTCAATCGCTCCCTCCCTCTCTCTCCCTCAATTGTTCCCTCTCTCTCCAGCATTCACTCTTTCCCTCTCTCTCCCTCAATCTTGCCATCCCTCTCTCCCTCCCACATTTGCTCTCTCTCTCCCTCAACTCTCTCCCTCAATTGTTCTCTTCCTCTCTCTCCCTCAATCACTCTCTCCCTCAAACTCTTCCTCTCTCTCTTTCTCATCAATCACTTTCTCTTTCAATCTCTCCCTCCCTTACACTTTCCCTCAATCTCTCCTGCAATTTCTCTCCCTCAATCTCTCCCTCTCCCTCAATCTCTCGTGCTCGTTCTCTCTCCATCAATATTGCTCTCCTGCAATCACACACTTCTTCTGTCTCTCTCTCTCTCTCTCTCTCTCTCTCTCTCTCTCTCTCTCTCTCTCTCTCTCTCTCTCTCATTCAGTCTCTGAGCCACTCTCACTCTCCCTGCTCTCTAAAATGCTCTTTCTAGTGAACTTGGGCTACAGCATTAAAATACACAGACATTAACAATGACCCCCACACACACATTTCCACACACACATGCACACACACACACACTCACCCACGCGCAGACACACACACACACACACATATATATACCCTCACACACACACACACACTCACCCACGCGCAGACACACACACACACACACATATATATACCCTCACACACACACACACTCACCCATGCACACACACACACACTCACCCACGCGCAGACACACAAACACACACAAACACACACAGCATGTAAAAGAACAGCAGTTTTGAGAGGAGAAAGTCAGAAACCCCTCTCAGTGTTAATGATGGCTGAGACGATGAAAATGCACTGAAGCTGAAGCCTTATTAAGAGCTTTCAGCTGGCACCTCTATTGTAGCGAGCTCTTCACCCACAGGTCTACTGATGTCACTCTCCTTTGTAAATGCCCCTTCATCCCCATCCTCTACCTCTCTCTCTCTCTCTTTCTCCTGTTCCTGCTCTCTCTCTCTCCTCTGTCTTCCCTATCCCTCCCCCCCCCCCCCCCCCCCCAGCTCTTTCTCATCCCTTGCTTCCTGTGCCCTTTCTCCCACACATGCTCTACCACAGGTAGTGGGTCTGTGTTCTCTCTCCCTCCCTCCCTCCCTCCCTCCCTCTCCTCTCTCTCTCCATCCCTCCCTCTCTCCCGCTCTCTCACCCACACACACTCTCTTATGTAAGCCTTGAGTTTTTACATGATCTCACTAAAACAGCTTCATCATTAAACACTTTACCCGCAGACTGAATGTCCTTATAATTACGGGAGAGTGAAAGCAAACTGCAGGCGATACCATTCAGCAGCACACGCGCTCAGTCCCATGCAGAAAAAGCCATCTGCCTGCACCCTGACCCCGCCTCCATTCCTGGGTACCCATAATGCCCCACTCTGCCATTCTGGGATGGCGGCCAATCGGGACACAGGGAGGGGCGCGAGAATTTGGGCCGCCACACCCGGTGTGCTAGAAATAGCAACAATCGCCACAGACACACACACACACACACACCGCACAGACACACATATAACCACACACACCGCACAGACACACATATAACCACACACACTGCACAGACACACACGCACACTGTAAAAAAAAAAACGGGGGGGAGATAGGGAGGGAGAGAGAGAGAGAGAGAGAGAGAGGGAGAGAGAGGTGGGGGGGGGGCAGGGAGAGAAATGGGGGGAGAGAGAGAAGAATCACACTGACCTTACACCACTTCTCCTGTGCAGACCCATGCTCATGTTGAGCCATGTCACAACTGTGCCACCAGAGGTCGCCACAGTTCAGCTAAAATTACATTAACTGTAAACTGGAGAACATAAACAGCTAGAACCTGGCGTTATATCTGATTCTGTGGGAAATAAATTAAGTGTAACCAGCAGGAATCACACAATTAAAACAGAGGAGACAAGGAATGCATATCCCCTTTAAATAAAAATGAAATTAAATAACAGGCATACATATCTTGTAATAAAATAAAATTATTATTATTATTATTATTATTATTATTATTATTATTATTATTATTATTATTATTTTCAAGAGGCTGCTACAGTAAGAGATACACTAGACTTGAATGCTTGTGGGTAATTAAATCATATGATTCATAGTTATTTATGTATATAAATTGCTAAGATAGATATACTCAATGTGGCAACAGGAACACACATCTGTCGCTACAGATGCGTGACTGCAATGCTGGGAAGCAGATCTGTCACATTACAACATTCAGTAATTAAGTTCTCTAACTACACAAGAGTGCTATTAACTGCCCTTGTGCTAATGTAATGTGACCTCAAAGACAAGGGTAAAATAAAACTGCTGACGGTTTTAAGCCTTTGATTTATTGATTTATTCGCAGCATTATATTTGTGCATTAATTAATTTAACGATATTGCTTATTTCTAAATTAATCCTGCGCTTTTAAAACATAATGTTTTATAAAATAACGTCGACCCACCTGTATGAACAGCATTAAGCCAATGCTGGAGACCAGACTGGCTTTTGCACTTTATTGGTGCCGATTTCTTTGTGAGAGTAGTCGGCAGCAGGCCTTATGTTTTCAGACGGCACTGTAGTTTGGTGCTTTTAATCTAAATGCATTCTAAGTGGGTTGGTGGGTCGCGATTTCATCATAGCCAGTGTTACCTTGTTGTTCACTTATCTACTCTTGAGACCAACAGTGGATTTTCACTGAAAACTGAAGAAAAGGGAGGGCCTCGTCCATAACTGGCTCTTCCTTCTGCACTGCAGATGACCAGCGAGCTACACCGGGTGCAGAAGCTGCTAACCTGTGTTTGCTTACTGTGGTACCCCGCTAAGCTAACGGCAGTAAGCCTGCTGAGATGATCTTCTTTGTGTGTTAGCACGGTGAAGCTGTATGGAGACATGCCTAGTGCTGGTGGCTAGCTCGCACAAGCGGCTGTGTGATGAAATATAATCATATTACATCCATCTATCCATGATCTAACCTGCTTATCCTGGTCAGGCAGGAATTCACACTGGACAGGTCGTCAGTCAATCGCAGGGCACAACCACCATTCACTCGCACACGCGTACCCATAGACATATATATGTCTATGCTCGTACCTATGGGTAATTTTAGGCTCTAATTAACCTAGCCAGCATTTCTTTGGGCAGTGGGAGGAAACGACACGGGAAGAAATGCAAACGATCGGGATTTCAACCAAGGCCCTCTTGCTGTGGGGCAACAGTGCTAGCTACCCACTGCACCATCGTGGCGCCGCACATTCTTTATTCGTAGTCTTTATTCATGTTGAATGGATAAAACGTTTAGATGCTTTGGCCAGCGCTGTTTTTTTTTTGTTTGTTTTTTTTCTTTTTTTATCAAAGCGGAAGTGCACAGCCCTCCGGTCCAAGTTACATGTCGCGACAGCATCGCAGAATACAGTCATGTAGTGCACTATACACATTGAACGCTCAATGTACACCACATGATCGATACAGCTCTGCGCTGTGCACCGAAATGCTAACCACATGCATGACACTTCCGCGGGTCGTGGGCGTGATGCTCAGTGACAGACGTGGGATGAGACGAGGAAAATGAATTATGCATTAACTTCCATGGGTCGCGGTTGTGTTGCTAAGAGACGGGGGGAGAGTATGGATACGAAATTATAGCCTACATACAAACAGTTTCGTGGCCGTCAAAAAGTACCACTGATCTATTCAGGGATTTGTTCTAACTGCACTATAAATTATTCACTAACAGCGAACCAACAGTGCACGCTGCTAAGTATAATATACTCAGTCTGAAGTCCGTTTCACGAAGCAGGATTACTGATTTAGCTGGATAACTGCACGGAGGCAAACGCGGGACACTGTACACTGTACACTGCCTTCTCCCCAATGATAATACACATGCTTTGGTAGGCTGCCCTCTATTGGTCAGAGCTGGAAAGGCAATTTATCTGTCTGTCAGTTCTTTAGAGAACTGGGGTCACGGCGTAGACATCTACAACAGTACTTTTGACATTATGAGTCTCTTAAAAGACAAAATACGGCAGATACTATGACGTAATGCAGGGACGAAGCCATTCGCAAGATGGGGATACTGTGCAGCTGACCCCTAGCCCATATAAAAATTCCCCAGTGCAGCTGAAGGCTCGATTCCCAACTATGACACCCTCAACCCTCTCTGCTCGTCCCAGACTGGAAAAGGCAAGAATTACATAAGGAGGGCAGAATGTCCGCTCACTTTTTAAAAAAGATAATAGGCTGCGTTAAGTATTAACAGTAATCGGGTAGAGACCATCAGGGAAAAGATGGGGTCTTATGTTAATCAAAATTTTGTACCCCCAGATGTGAAACGGCCTGTTACCCAGAGCATGGAACACACAGCACAGAGAACAGGTGGCTCACCTGTAGGCACACTAACAAGCCGAGAAAAAAAACTGTTTTAGATTCTCTGTTGCATCACACAGGCAAAATCCTTCAGAATTGCACTGACAGTTTAAGCAGACCATTGGTGCGTATGTTCATTGAAATTTTTGGCCAGGCTTCTCAATGTGACAGTGTAAAAACAGACCATAACTCAAAGCATTAAAATTTTATTTATTTATTTTTTTTTAGAGAATATTTATTTTATATCTGTTTCTCGAGACCATTCGGGGTAGAAATGAGGCGCACCACCAGTACCGTTTTTTGGGCTGGAAAGAGGGGAAATGACAGTCCGTTGAAGTGTGTACTGAGTATGCTCAGTGATGCATGCTCCAGCCTGGAAAAGCACAAAGTAAATAAACTGAAGAGTCGGCCATTTTACCATTCAGTAGCAGCAATATTATTGTATGTCTACAATACCAAATACTGACATTTCTTAAGATGATTGTGACCTTATCTTAACTGACTACAAAGGGTTATTAAGCGTAATGACATTACTGTAGGCCACTGCCATCTTACGTTGAACAGAACAGCCACTCACACCTGAAAATACCTTACACCTCCACCCACTCACACCTGAAACTACCTTACACATCCAGCCACTTACACCTGAAAATGTTATAATACCCTTGTTTCCAGCGAACCTCTCACTACTACAGGCACACATTTGTACTTTAGCACACACATAGACACACGCACACACGCACGCACACACACACAGACAGACAGACACAGACACGCACGCACACACACACGCACACACACACACACACACAGAGACACACACGCACGCACATATACACACACACAGACACACATGCACACACACACATGCAGACACAGACTCGCACGCACACACACACACATGCACGCACACACACATGCACAGACACACACAGACACACACGCACACACACACAGGCATGCACACACACACAAGGGATGCTTGCTAGCCTACCTACAATCTGAAATGAGCTGTGTGTTCAGCATACACACTCAAACTTAAGTTAATATAAAAAGACTATTTAAAATGTCAGACAGGTGACACCCTCAGGTGTACAGGCGCAATTCTGGTGTTCTCCTTCTCTCAGGTCACTCCGAGTGGTCACCGTTGGAGTGGGGCCTGGCTGGGGGCTGCTGAGGCTGCAGGTACACTTCCTGCACGGCAAGGATGCGTGTGAGCATGTTGTTGAGCACGCTGCCATCCAGGGGCTGGGAGGAGTACCACAGCCTGCTGTTGGGCATGCAGCTGTGCTCTGGCTGCAGGTAGAACAGGTCTTTGCTCTGCTTCACCGAGTCCGGGCTGGAGAGAGAGGCACACACTGTATCAGTACCACACACACACACACACACTGTATCAGTACCCCCCACACACACACACACACACACCCACACACACACACTGTATCAGTACCACACACACACACACACACACACACTGTATCAGTACCACACACACACACACACACACTGTATCAGTACCACACACACACACACACACACACACACACACACTGTATCAGTACCACACACACACACACACACACACTGTATCAGTACTACACACACACACCCACACACACACTGTATCAGTACCACACACACACACACACACACACACACTGTATCAGTACCACACACACACACACACACACTGTATCAGTACCACACACACACACACACACTGCATCAGTACCACACACGCACACACACACACACACACACTGTATCAGTACCACACACACACACACACACACACACACACACTGCATCACTACCCCACACACACACACACACACACTGTATCAGTACCACACACACACACTGCATCAGTACCACACACACACACACACACACACTGTATCAGTACCACACACACACACACACACACACACACTGTATCAGTACCACACACACCACACACACACACACACACACTGCATCAATATCACCCATACACTCACACACAGTATCTCAAACACACAAATACACACACAGTAATTTCAGTGGTAGTAAGTTCTATGACAAAGTGTGTGCACTGTGAGCCATGCTTTGCACAAAAAAGTGACAGTTTCTAGTAAGGGCAATAAATGTGTAATGGACCAACACTGTGAGGACACTTTTGTTGCTGGGCAGAAACTAGCCCCTTCCCATCATGCCTAGCGAGTGTAAGTGCTCTAAGAGCTGACTAGCTAGCTGGTTCATTTTTTAATTACATAGCTTTTCATATATATACAAAATAAAGCTTTGATTTAATCCTTTCATACCAAGGCCCAGCATTTTGATGTTGTTTTTTTTTTAAATGTATCCCAACCACCTAGTGGTATAGGGCAGAACAGACTACAAAATGACTACTTGTATATATAAAATTATATCTGAAAAAACCCAGACCCCTCCAAAGCGGGGCAGTGGTGTGTATGGAGAAGCAGGCGGCTGAGTCAAAGGAGAGTCGGGGGTCTGCACTGGGGGGGATACCTGTGTGTCCCGTGCAGTGGGGGTTGCTCCGTGAATGCAGGTGGGGTGCAATGCGGTGTTCCAAATTCGGGGGTGAAAATTGGACATACACAGCCCCAGCGTTGGCTGCCAGATTATTCACTTTACATTAAAAAAGATACTAGATATAATGAGATATTTCAGCGCCAATAGTGGACCATCACGTCAAAATGGCTTTTTTTGGTTGGATAGATACTGTCGCGCCTCGAGATGCACCACACACTGAGGCAGGCAAGATTTTTTTCATGCGCAAAGGAAAAAAAGTGAATGAAAGATTTAGAATTTAGAATTGCCATTTGTTGCTACCGTTCATGTCTACAAGCATTACGGCTAAAGGTATTACCTGTCCAGCTTCTGCTAAAACTGCATCGGACTGAACAGGCTCGGGTTTTAACAGGATTAGAATTTAAAGGTCCAGAACACAAAAAAAATAATCGTAACTTGAGTATGAGCTGTGCATAATAATTCACCCCATAACCGATCTTTAATTTGTCCAAAAAAAATACTGTACAAAAAATTATGATTTATGATACATTTTTATGTACATTATGTGTGTACCATGATTAGTTGTACCCATACAGGGCTCTCCATAAGTACAGGAACAGTAGAGTGAAATTAGTTATTTTTGCTATGTAATTAAGGCATTTAGATTCGAGATCAAAAGATGAACGATACAAAAGTAAAGAAAATCTGATTTTATTCCACGGTATTTACATGTGTATGTTTTACCATTTTACAAAACAGAAACAGCTGTTTTTTTGCTGAGCCTCCCCCATTTTCAGCTCTGAAGAAAATTAAGTGGTACTTTTAACTGGTACTTTTTTGAGAAATAAAAATTAACGTATTGCAATCTTAGGCGAACATAGATGCAAACTTTAAACAGCTGAAGGACACAATGGTGGAAAAGCAAAAGGCACAGACATTCGCTGGAAGCTATACTGCACGTTGTCTCCACGTAACAAGTCAATTTTACAACAATAATGTATTTCCATGTAGTGTCTTCTATTAACCATTCTGGTGTAGTACAATAGATTGCCAGGCATTTGGTGGAAACAGATGCACTTAAAAGCTGGTGTAGGACTGGCTTGGGATTTTATGTAACGAGGTAAATCGTTTTAAAAAAAAATCAATAGGACATCTTATAACCCTTTTCTGCATTTCTGTATCTCTTGAGTTCACTGGAATGTATCTGTTTTACTTCACAGGTTTCCCGGTTCCCACCAACCCCCCCCCCCCCCCCCCACACACACTTTTAGGGCCACTCTTCCACCCTCTGATGCGGTGCATAAAACACTATCCCTTTTCGAGAGTAAGTTCTTTGGAAATTCAAAGTCAGTGGTCTAGAACTCTATTGCTTTCAGTTACTATTAGTGATTGCTGCATCAGGATTAGAATGTCCAGTTGAGAACATTCCAATCGCATACCTGTGAACTTGTTAAAGGGTGAAGGTAAAGCATGACAATATAACAATGCTTCTCTTCCTCTTCCTGCCCACCCTGCACTCTACCCACTCAACTCTTCCGCTGATGCCTTCCAAACCCATTTTCAGCCATACCCCTCCTTTCCTTCCCCCATCTCTCTACATTCCTCTTTTTCTACATCACCCATCTCCCTCATTCTTGCCATCCTCATCTCCTCCAACCTATCTATCCATGTACTCCACCTTTTTCTTTTTTGCCACACATTCGTCTTCCCCTCTCTCCTGTCTTTCGCTGACATCTACCACACAGGTATAACCCCGCCTCCTGTTGGACATAATAGTGTTGTAGACGTAGTACTTTATGTCTTTCCAGGATCTGTTGTGCAGGAGGTCCGGCTTCGCTTTTAAACAGGCCTCGCAGTCTTTTTTTCCAGGGACCCTCATCTGAGCGATAAACTTGTGCAGTTCACTTTTCACCGCAGTCTGCTCGGCGACCGTCCACGAGTTCTTCTTCTTCTGTCGTTTCTGTGCAGCGGCTTTTTCAGAGTCTGCACCTACACACACAAGAATACCACAGTCTGATAGTCAGAGACTGAACACACTTATTTATGATACGAAGCAACTCATAAAACACATTCAATAACCAAGGGTAGGATTTAGGCAAGGTTACAGAAGAAATGAAATGATTATATGATTTAAGAAATAAATGTACCTGTCTCTGCCCTTTGTCTAGTCCTGGGCGTGCTTGAGTCAGGCTTACTTAGTCCATCATCACTTTCGGGTGCAGTGGGTGCTGAGGAACATGGACTGGGAGCATTTGCAAGCTCAGTGGTTGCAGAAGAACATGGACCAGATTCACTTGTGGGCTCAGGGGGAGCAGTGAAACATGGACCGGATTCACTTGTGGGCTCAGTGGGAGCAGTGGAACATGGACCGGATTCACTTGCAGGCTCAGTGGGAGCAGTGAAACATGGACCGGATTCACTTGTGGGCTCAGGGGGAGCAGTGGAACATGGACCGGATTCACTTGTGGGCTCAGGGGGAGCAGTGGAACATGGACCGGATTCACTTGTGGGCTCAGGGGGAGCAGTGAAACATGGACCGGATTCACTTGTGGGCTCAGTGGGAGCAGTGGAACATGGACTGGATTCACTTGCAGGCTCAGGGGGAGCAGTGGAACATGGACCGGATTCACTTGTGGGCTCAGTGGGAGCAGTGGAACATGGACCGGATTCACTTGTGGGCTCAGGAGGTGCAGAAGAACATGGACTGGATTCACTTGAGGGCTCAGTGGATTCACTTTCACCTGGCTCCATTTTAGTGATGTGGTTATCATTGTTTGGCTGTAGATCTTAAAAAAGGAAAAAGATGTGAACTTCTATCAAGATTTGCACACATACAAACATTATCCATGTATCCACCACCACAACTGTGTGTAACTGAGAAAATAACGCATATTAAATTCCTGTAGCTGCAATTATTTGATTATTTCCAAGGGAAAAGCACTGGAACTCAGCATATGATATATATGCAGTGATGCACTGCATTGGGTTTTTGTTTTTACACACTCGATGTTTAAATACATCTATCCCTATCAAATAAACATTAAATAAACAAAACGCTGTCACAAAGACAAAAGCACTTGAATTAAATGCATACCTTATGTATGTACGAATCAACGCAAACAATTTCTATTTACCCGTGCCAGGACCATGCAGCTCCTCCAATGGCATCCCATGATGTGCTGACATTCCTTTCTCCATGGCAACGAGCAGTTCTCTGACTTTTGTCAGCTGCGGCGTGTTTTCTGAGACGCCGCCGGACTCCCGGCGGACTCCGAGCTCGTAGCCCGAAGACTCCGCCACTCGGTCCAGCTCGTCTTCCCTCAGATGCATCGCTCGGCACAGCACGGCCACGCGTCTGCGCAGCTTGGCTGAAGTCAGGTGCTCGGGGTGCTGGGTTCCGCTGTCAGCCGCGTATTTCCTGAGGCGGTGGCCCACTCGGACGGGAGGATCCACCTCGAGTCTCGCGAAGACGTGGGGGTCGTCCTGCAGCACCCCAACAGTGCCGCGCGCACTGTTGAGAGCATCAATCGATGCAGCCATGCGTGGAGTCAGGAGCACGGAGATTTTTTTTCCAAACTTGCCCCGGAACTCGATCGCGGTACACATCTCAGCCAGGTGCTGCTCAAGCGGCGTGGGCTCTCGTCAACCTCAGCATCAACGGCCGCTTTCGTCCGTTTTACGTACGTCTCCAGGAGCATTTTCGCGACTTCGTCCTCCCGTATTCCGTTAAAAATGGCGATTTCCAAAAGAAGGACCTCGCTCAGCTTCTTCCAGGCATTTGGGCCGGGGTTTCCCTCCAACTCCCTTTTTGCGTTTTCTTCAGATTCCCAGAGGAACGTCTGAAGCTTCATCACGTCTTCCGTCAGAGGGACTACGTCACACCTGCTCAGTTTGCCTCGAGATGCGGAGCCCAGGGTGCGGCTCGAAACGCACGCGTTCCACTTGGACTCCAGCAGCTGGATGAATTTTTTGCCCTACCTTCCGCTGTGACGTCATCATTGATGATGGACTCCCCAACGGCAATGTCGACCGCTTTCCTCAAGGAGTAGCCGATCTTCAGGAACACGGACGAGGCTTTGTATGTGCCTGCGACGGCATCGTACCCTGCAACTCTCCTCGCACCTTCGACAGCCAAATCAAATCTTGACGGCATAATCACGTCTCGCAGGTACTCAACGTTGCCATCCATCTTCTGGAGTGCGAGAACAAATCTGGCCAATTCTCGCATCTTCATGGCAATGTACTGGTGTTGGGTTTCGTTGTGCCCGTGCTTGGCAAATAAAGTGTCGCCAAATTTGCATATGAGGGGATCCTTTTTGACCTGCGTCGACACGTCGTCCAGGTTCATCTTACACAGGACTACCCTGCAGCTGCCAACATTCTCTTTCGGCAAAGGAAGAAGTTTGGAGGAAATCGACTGCACTCGCTTCCTGGTCTTGACCTCAGTTTCTGGCTTGAATTTGCAGATGCCTTGATGCCTCCACAAGTCCTTTTTCAAAAAAAAGCCCAGACAGTACTGGCAGGGCTGGTAGTCGCTGGCGGCTGCGCTGAAGCCGGGCTTTTTGCAGGTCACGAGCTCGCCATCTCCTTTCTTAAGCACCGCCACGTTGTGGCGAAAGTCACCCTTGTGGCGCAACTGCTGCAGGAGCTGTAACCTGCGCTGGGACCCTTTGGGAAAGCTGAGAGCGAGGGCAACGTCAGCTTCGGCCGCGTGCTTCTGCTGCAAATGCCTCGTTATTTTGCTGTTCGACTTCTTGCAATAGACACAGTAGTGCCTTTTGTCCCATTTTATTTTTCCGTTCGGCACCTTGTTGGATTTCCTCACCGTCGGGCCCTTGGGCCGGGGGTCCTGCGCGGGGAGCTCGGAGTCGCCCGGGGCCGCCTCCAGCGAGGCGCCCGCTTTCACCACGACCTCCTCAAACCCGAAACTGTCACAGCTCGATTCACCCCCAGACGGAACGTACTCAGACCCACTGGAGCCTAAGTCAGCCTCGTCCGCGTCCTCTTCCTGATCACTGTCTTCCAGATCGGCATTCACCTGGGCGGAAGACTGAGAGGGTAAGACAGAGCGCTATCATCTCAGCTCTTTGAGAGCTCCCAGAAAGGGCAGACAATAGAATAATTTATTATTATGTATTATTATAAATAAAAATCAATTATAGTCATTTAAAACTCAAAATAAGTGTGAAATCTTGAGAATCTGGGGCACATTTTTGAGGCAGAGAGGTTTTCAGTGGGCATTCTGGGTGTGAGGCCACTTCATTTGGAGGGAAGCCAATCTGCTGAAGCCTGCAGACTGTATGTGTGGAAACTGATTGACGAGCATAAGCTTTGCGCTGGCGTACTTGTTCGTTTGTTAGCGATAGCTTTGTGCTGACGTACTTGTTTGTTTGTTTGTTAGTGAGTCAGCCCTATGTGTCAGCATGCTTTTCTAGCAGAATTAATTTACTTTGTCCACCATCTCTGTTGTGTGTATGTGTGTGTGTGTGTGCGTGTGTGTGTACGTGTGTGTGTGTGTGTGCGTGTGTGTACGTGTGTGTGTGTGTGTGTGTGTGTGTGTGTGTGTGTGTGTGGCAGAGACAGACCACCCTTATCAGTATATCAAACTGCATTAAGGAAGGACATCCAGCTGAAATCATTTGAGCTTATACTGTTCACACAGGATGGGTAGTTTGTTTAATCACCTCATTCTGTAACATACTGTTATGACAAATTACAAAAAAACAATCATGGTGAAGGGGTTTGAGGTGCTCTTATCTTTGTTCAAACCTAATCTGACAATACGGCCACAAATTATTCAGCAATTCGCCCACCAGGTCTACATACATACATTTTAGCCAAAAAACCTCCCAAGGTCATTCTAGCTATGCTACATAATGATGTCAGATCCGGACTGTAGATGCAGACACAATTTTCAGAACTGAAACACAGCCTCTCAGACTTGCAGCTAGTAGATTTTTATTGTTCATTTGTGCCTATTGTTCCAGAAAGGGAAGTGCAGATATCGGATATGGTGAAATACATGAAATAAGAATGTGAGAACAGTCTGACAAAAAGACCAGATAAGGAAAAGAAAAAATCTAGTTTCCAGATTTAGTTTTCAGGCCTGCGGTGTGAATGCAGCTTTAGAGGAATGTTGCGAAAATGTTAGTTTTTAAGTCAAACAAATAAAATAGAATATAGGCTAACAAATTGTTGTATAAATGAGATATTAAGCAGAACTTATTTGAATAAAAAAAGTAATAAAGTAATAAAAAACTCAGTAATGAAGAACAGATAAAGAAACATACCCGATCATCTTCCTTTCCTTCATCCTTTGTTACTTCAGGAAACCTGAAATCCAAGTTAGTAATAGGGTTTAAAAGTGCCAAATGTAGCTTTTTCATGAAAACAAATAATTTTATAAAATAAGACATCCACAGAGTTTGCAGAAAGGTGAAGAGTAAAAGTATTGCTTTTCCTCAAATAAATTATACTGACAATGAATTTGTCATTTTAATTATTTCTATTTTTACAGTAAAAAAATCATGTTTTTGTTTATGGCCTTACTGCCTCCAACAATGCTCCTGAGCCAGTAGCACGGCCATCTTTCTCTCATGAGTAAAATGCGCTGCCACTTGTCACTTACAATGAGTCAGTTACGGACTTTGTTAGCAATTTGTTAGTAGTTGTGTTGTGCAGCCGTTGAAACGAAGGTGGCTTGTGGATCTTGAATTTTCCAGCTCATTCCCATCACATTGCTGTTGAAACAAAGGTCTATTACAGCTGTCTTAACAAAGCCTGCACTGCAAAATCTTTAAAATGACCAAATCCGTGCATTCCCTATCTTTGCCATGAATATTCTGAGTGCAAGAATGACTACACTGGCGTAGACTCATGCACCATAAGCTACTGCTAAACCAAACACCACGACAAGCCTGGCTCTCATAAAACCAATCACATCTCTGGCAATCTGTGTAGCTAATGCACTGCCATAATATACTGCAAAGTTGCTATATAAATGTATTATTAATTACTTGTCCGATGTAAGACTCATCATTTGGATTGGATTTTGGATGCTACGATACCCTCCCGACACACAATGTTCACGCTGTTCCACCACCACGTACAATAACACAGCTTGCGAGAAAACCGGACAACCACCCATGGGGGCGGAGTTTCGATTGAGGGCAGTTAGCCAGGCGGTGTCATGCTTTGGGCTGGGACTGCAGTTCTCCCTTGTGGACACTAGATGGCGGTTGAAAGAGTGTATAGCACATTTTAGCACGAGAAGACCAGGCTAACATCACCAGCTTAAAACAATCTTGTATTAATAATCAAAATGGAAGCTTTGCTAGCTAAGATATTTACCTAATTAGACAAACATCTCAGCTAGTAAGACTTCCACTTTAGACTATTAACCCAAGATAGCCTTTCCAACATCGGAGGCCTCAATGGAATTTCATCAAGGCTGAAATGACTGATTACGAATGGGCACTAGCTAGGCAGTTAGTGGCATTTCAGTTACGGCAGATTCTTTCTAAAAACTCTGTGGTTATAAACCAAGTTTTGGTTTGCGACAGCTCGAACAGCTAGCTAACTTTAGATGTTACTCAAGTTAATTACAAATTAAGATACAAGGATGCTATTTTTGCTGCATAATAAATGGGCACTTTGCTGATAGCTAGCTAGCTATAGATGTTCGGTATTAGCTAGCTAGCTACCTAATTCACTGGGCGAGGTCATTAATTGCCTAATAAAATGCTAAATATTGATTTTAAAATATTTTTAATAAAAGTTTACTTACCTAGACTTACTTACGCTGAAAACACACTGCCTCCGGCTAGTGATGGAGGGACAACTCCGAAAGAGTCGATTCTCGACTCCGACCAACAACAGGGTCAGAGTCGCCTCTGAGGCCGATGACTTTGAGAATCACTGCTCATCAAAATGGATTCTTTGAGTCATTCTATTTTACTTCAGTTCAGTATCAATGATTGGCGCAATGGCCCAGAATTTGTGTTTCACAGCCAACTGCATTCACAAATACTCTAGGACTGGGGGGACTACGCTGCATGTACCCATAAAACTGTAAAATGAATAGATAGTACCTCTCTGCCTGCCTTGTCCCATCACCATCTCTGCTGTTCCGATCTGCGTGTGTGTGTGTGTGGGTGTGTACCCGAAATGGCAACTGCAACAGTGTGTATTTCACTTTAAGAGAAGATGGAACATAAGTCCCCTCTGACTTGTGTAGAAGGTGGCTAAAATACAATAAAAGCACATTGGTGATGTGGAACCATTTGAGAGCTAAAGTTCGCTATGCTGAATATCTTACAGTATGCAAACATCAATAGCGTTAGATGACTTACTGTAAATAATCACAAACTGAAACATTAATTTTTTAAACATGGTATCCTCAGATTAGGTTAGCGGTGGAGTAGTAAAACGTCTTACTACAATGATTCACGCACCTAACCTACCTTCAAGTGCCATTCTAACCAGAAAATAATATAACGCTAGGTTTTTTTGATACTATCCAGACTTAAAAACATTTTGTCTTGGCCAAAAAATGAATTCACTTATTTTTATTTCTGAAAATTACTCAGTACGTTCCATGCTGCATAGCTAGCATACTTCTATAGAATTATGTATTTTTTAAAGCAACAGCTATGATGATGCACTACCAAGAAAATTATTACAAAACCACTTGCATTTTAACCTGTTAAATTATTTGAAGAAAACAAGCCATAATAACCAGTGCTGTATGACTAGAAAACCTGATCATCCCCTGAAAAGCATTTCCAATTCCCATTGTCTCACTGAAATTCCACTTTCATTGGAGAAACCTAATCTGTAATGGGCCAGTGGGGTTTGCTGTAGTGTACATACATGACATTTGTTTTTTTTACACTGCATTCAAAAAACAAAAAAGGATAGTAACCCCGATATGCAATGTGATCTACAAATTGCACAAGTCAGTTGTGTTGATAAAATGCAAGTTCAAAAATCTGACTAGCACATGAAAGTATGTGAAAGCAAATTGTATCCGGTTATACCATTACCAATGAAATGTGCAAACCCCCCCCCCCCCCCCCCCCCTTACTTCTGTATTACGTTTGGCTGTACAGGCTCTGGCGTGAACATTTTTACATTTTAGAACAATGCCACCACAACACAAGATCCAGTCTTTTGGCAGAAAGCTACATATGGAGGAGCTTTTTCAATTAGTGCACTGGTGGTTATCCGCCACGAGAGAATGCAGATACAGCTGTTAGAATTCAGAGACCCCCTCCAGACCCCCTCCAGAGGCCCTCCAAAGCGCCTGCGCCATCTCTCTCCAGCGCTGTGTGGCCATGCACCTTACTACGCACCACTGTATCTGTGCCATCTCTCTCCAGCGCTGTGTGGCCATGCACCTTACTGCACACCACTGTATCTGTGCCATCTCTCTCCAGCGCTGTGTGGCCATGCACCTTACTACACACCACTGTATCTGTGCCATCTCTCTCCAGCGCTGTGTGGCCATGCACCTTACTACGCACCACTGTATCTGTGCCATCTCTCTCCAGCGCTGTGTGGCCATGCACCTTACTGCACACCACTGTATCTGTGCCATCTCTCTCCAGCGCTGTGTGGCCATGCACCTTACTACGCACCACTGTATCTGTGCCATCTCTCTCCAGCGCTGTGTGGCCATGCACCTTACTGCACACCACTGTATCTGTGCCATCTCTCTCCAGCACCTTACTACGCACCACTGTATCTGTGCCATCTCTCTCCAGCGCTGTGTGGCCATGCACCTTACTACGCACCACTGTATCTGTGCCATCTCTCTCCAGCACTGTGTGGCCATGCACCTTACTACGCACCACTGTATCTGTGCCATCTCTCTCCAGCACTGTGTGGCCATGCACCTTACTACACACCACTGTATCTGTGCCATCTCTCTCCAGCGCTGTGTGGCCATGCACCTTACTGCACACCACTGTATCTGTGCCATCTCTCTCCAGCGCTGTGTGGCCATGCACCTTACTACGCACCACTGTATCTGCGTCATCTCTCTCCAGCGCTGTGTGGCCATGCACCTTACTACGCACCACTGTATCTGTGCCATCTCTCTCCAGCACTGTGTGGCCATGCACCTTACTACGCACCACTGTATCTGTGCCATCTCTCTCCAGCACTGTGTGGCCATGCACCTTACTACACACCACTGTGTCTGTGCCATCTCTCTCCAGCACTGTGTGGCCATGCACCTTACTACGCACCACTGTATCTGTGCCATCTCTCTCCAGCACTGTGTCGCCATGCACCTTACTACGCACCACTGTATCTGTGCCATCTCTCTCCAGCACCTTACTACGCACCACTGTATCTGTGCCATCTCTCTCCAGCACCTTACTACGCACCACTGTATCTGCGTCATCTCTCTCCAGCGCTGTGTGGCCATGCACCTTACTACGCACCACTGTATCTGTGCCATCTCTCTCCAGCACTGTGTGGCCATGCACCTTACTACGCACCACTGTATCTGTGCCATCTCTCTCCAGCGCTGTGTGGCCATGCACCTTACTACACACCACTGTATCTGTGCCATCTCTCTCCAGCACTGTGTGGCCATGCACCTTACTACGCACCACTGTATCTGTGCCATCTCTCTCCAGCGCTGTGTGGCCATGCACCTTACTACGCACCACTGTATCTGTGCCATCTCTCTCCAGCACTGTGTGGCCATGCACCTTACTACGCACCACTGTATCTGCGTCATCTCTCTCCAGCACTGTGTGGCCATGCACCTTACTACGCACCACTGTATCTGTGCCATCTCTCTCCAGCGCTGTGTGGCCATGCACCTTACTACGCACCACTGTATCTGTGCCATCTCTCTCCAGCACTGTGTGGCCATGCACCTTACTACGCACCACTGTATCTGTGCCATCTCTCTCCAGCACCTTACTACGCACCACTGTATCTGTGCCATCTCTCTCCAGCACTGTGTGGCCATGCACCTTACTACGCACCACTGAATCTGCGCCATCTCTCTCCAGCACTGTGTGGCCATGCACCTTACTACGCACCACTGAATCTGCGCCATCTCTCTCCAGCGCTGTGTGGCCATGCACCTTACTACGCACCACTGTATCTGTGCCATCTCTCTCCAGCACTGTGTGGCCATGCACCTCACTACACACCACTGTGTCTGTGCCATCTCTCTCCAGCACTGTGTGGCTACGCACCTTACTACGCACCACTGTATCTGTGCCATCTCTCTCCAGCACCTTACTACGCACCACTGTATCTGTGCCATCTCTCTCCAGCACCTTACTACGCACCACTGTATCTGTGCCATCTCTCTCCAGCACCTTACTACGCACCACTGTATCTGTGCCATCTCTCTCCAGCACTGTGTCGCCATGCACCTTACTACACACCACTGTATCTGTGCCATCTCTCTCCAGCACCTTACTACGCACCACTGTATCTGTGCCATCTCTCTCCAGCACCTTACTACGCACCACTGTATCTGTGCCATCTCTCTCCAGCACCTTACTACGCACCACTGTATCTGTGCCATCTCTCTCCAGCACCTTACTACGCACCACTGTATCTGTGCCATCTCTCTCCAGCACTGTGTCGCCATGCACCTTACTACACACCACTGTATCTGTGCCATCTCTCTCCAGCACCTTACTACGCACCACTGTATCTGTGCCATCTCTCTCCAGCACTGTGTCGCCATGCACCTTACTACACACCACTGTATCTGTGCCATCTCTCTCCAGCGCTGTGTCGCCATGCACCTTACTACACACCACTGTATCTGTGCCATCTCTCTCCAGCACTGTGTGGCCATGCACCTTACTACGCACCACTGTATCTGTGCCATCTCTCTCCAGCACTGTGTCGCCATGCACCTTACTACACACCACAGTATCTGTGCCATCTCTCTCCAGCACTGTGTCGCCATGCACCTTACTACGCACCACAGTATCTGCGTCATCTCTCTCCAGCGCTGTCTGGCTACGATAATGAAGCTGCACCTTCATAGCACACCGAGTCGCTACACACTAGACAGCTGTGCTGCAGGTCACATGGGATAACACCGGCCAATCACAAAAACAACATGCCATCCAATGAGAAATCTCTTTGCAGTACACATGTGTGTGCTTTGGGGGTGCTATCGAGAAAAACAGGTCACACACTTCTCAGGCATTTCCCGAGACATGAGGGTCACTGAAAAATT
>CM045883.1:93194732-93209732 GCA_025169545.1 Anguilla japonica
CAGTCTTAAGTCAGGTTCCGTTTTTCCGACTGACACAAAATCAACGTCCACAGATCCAGCTACTCTTTTCGAACAACATTTTGACCAATGAGGTCCACCATACCAGATTTTGCATTATTTTTCATTTTTTTGGAAATAAATTTCCTCCAAGATGCTTTAGCCAATTTTCATGAAACTTGGCAGGACGCATCTACACCCAAATATCTTTAAAAGTTATTTAAACAAAGTTCTTACACTTTGAAATGTGCCCACGGGAAGCTAATGAATTTGCATGTGGGCATGGCTTTTAACACAAAAGCGAATAAATCCCAAACGAAAAGACGAAACTTTGTGTTTCTATTGAGAGCACCATCCTGAGGAAAAGTACAACAAATTGGCCTGATTCAACCACTGGGTGGCGCTATAGAGCTCAAAAGTTTTCAATTTCAAAATTCACAAAACATCACTGTTTTTTCATGGTTTGGGCTAGGCCCCTTTGTTTCAGTGAAGGAAAATCTTAATGCTACAGCACACAATCACAAACAGGAAAGGGAAGGCCCTTTCCTGTTTCAGCTCAACAATGCCTCCAGTCACAGCGAGGTCCATATAGAAAATCGTTTTGTCACGGTGTGGAAGAATTTGACTGGCCTGCAGAGAGCACTGACTGCAACCCCATCCAACTGCGAGCCAGGCCTAATCGCCCAGTCAGTGACCTGTCCTCACTTCTGGCTGAGTGGAAGCAAGTCCCTGCAGCAGTGCTCCAACATCTAGTATAAAGCCTTCCTAGAAGAGTGGAGGTTACAGTGGAAAAGGGTGGATCAATTCCATATTAATGCCCATAATTTTGGATCAGATGTTGGATGTCAGGTGACCACAAACTTTTTGCGATATAGTGTATGCCTGTTTACATAGCAGGACATTTGAGGACAGCCCTAAAGAATTTGCCCCATTAAATCACCAAGGAGTGCTATGGAGTTCTGCAAATTCTAAAAATAAAAAAAATATTTAAAAAATGTAATTTATTAAAGTTATTTTAAAAATATATATTTTTAAATAATTTTTTTTGTACTTTTGACACTTGCTTGGCTGACTAAGCACCTCATTAGGAACATGCATATGTGGGGTTTTTTTGCATTTGCATTAGTGAGTGCTTGGCCACCGTAGTTACTGCCTGCAGCTATATTTCCTAAATTAAGTGGCAATATTGGATTTTTCGAGCTGAACCATGATGATTTCTCTCCCCCCAAAAAACCTACCCAGCACTTAGCCAGCGTATTTGCTTGAAATAAGGGGTTTGTTTTTTTGTACTTATTTTACATTGCTTGATTTTTAAATAATTCATTAGATCTGTGGAAGATGCAAAGAGCTGAGGAGCTGCATGCAGTTCAGCTCTGGGGAGGTTTTCACCAGAAGAAGCTTTTGCCACATGAAAGAAGCAAATACTAGGAATTAATCAGCCAAGATTAAAGAACAACAATAAGTATTAAAGGAATATTCCAAAGAACATAGTACCCTTTTTAATCTTGATAAAAATGTAATTCTAAGAGTGCAGTAGTAAGAGTATCTTACTATTGCAGAGAGATAAGTTTATTTTTCAGAGTCCTCCTCAATCTAGAGAAAAAAACTTCAAATATAAAAAATTCTCACTGTAATTTTAAATGATACGCTCCAAAGGGGAACAACTGTGATACAGTTGTATCAGAGATGCACTTCAGAGAAACGTGAGTAAATCAAACACACGGGAAAGCGAGCTTTTTGAAAATGAGAATATTTACTTCAGAAAAGGTTGGCGCAGTGAGAAATCACCGCCCTGCGTGAACAACACAAATATAAGACAGGGAAGGGCACACTCATCAGACAGCTCATTAAAAATGAATATACTACAATCACAGAGCGGTTAACAGCAGCACAGACGCACAAAAACAAATTTGTCTCGGAGAGTAATCTTTGTGCGCCGCTGCCCGACAGTGACTCATACCAAGCAGGACAGGAGGACGAGCACATGACTGACAGGAGGACGAGCCAGTGAAATCCACCGGTGCTTCACCAGGTCCAGTGTTTCAAAGCGCGGGCTGAACGAACAGCCCGCAGCAGCTGAGCAATGGGAACAGCAGTGTTGCTTGGCAATGGGAACAGCAGTTGCTTAGCAACGGGAATAGCAGTGTGTGTTTTAAAACTAACGGACAGTTAAACTCAGTTAAAGGTTTAAACTCAGGATGACTGCAGTCCCTTCGGCGCCTTCCCAGCATCCTCAGCTCTGAGGATGCCTCTCATTAGAGCCTACTCAGCTGTGCAGCACTCCCCCTAGAGGGCGATTAGCAGAACTGCACCGAGTCTGCACCGGGCACGGGGCTGCAGAGGAACCTCTCCACAAGCAGGAGACTGCGGAGCACGGACCGAGCCCCAATCTCCCAGTCTTCACATTCTGCGGGGCGCACCCCGGTCTCCCAAAAATGGAGCAAAAAGGGGCGCAGAGCGTTTCCACCTTTGATCTGTCCGGCCTCTTTTCTGGTGGGGGTGGGGGGGGGGGGGGGGGGGGGGGAGCGGGATACTGTCACACCGTTTCTCTCAGGGCATCAACCCCCAAAACTCTTCACTGAAGCGCCACAGTCCGCTTCCCTTCCGCTCCTGACAATCCACCCTGCAGGCGCTGGGAGAGAGGGGCTTCCTTGGAGGCCTGTGGGGGTGTCAGTGTAACCCCCCCAACACCCCCCGGGGGGCCAATCAGCTGGAGGAACAGCTGCCTCAGGAACAAGAGAAAAACAGAGTTATACAGCTTTCCCCCCCCCCCCAAAAATAAAAAATAAAAATGACTGTCTATGCAAGGGCAGAGAGAGGAGGCCAGCAGATACTCACAGGACGACACTGGAGTTCTCCTCTCCTCGCTGGTGCTCAGAAAACTCCAACGTCTCAGGACTCCCATTGGCTGGTGTTCCAGCGGGTGTGGCTTGCAAAATGTGCTGCTGTAGGGCGCCCCCTGGTGGCTGAGGCGGCAGTAACGGACCGTTCACCCCGGCGAGACTCAGTTAAAATGTTTGGAGGTTTGGAAGTGGCACCGGGTGTTGCTGAGGTAGACATAATAGCGGTGGGGTGGGTCTGCAACCACCTACAGCTGCAGAGGCCCTTCACTGAACGCAGGGCTGGAGATTAATTCGGTCAGGGGAGCTTGTGGACTAGGGGCATTTTTAAGGGGGGGAGGGGTAGGGTGAGGGGTAGAGGGGCGGGGGTTAAGGGTGTTAGAAGCCATCAGGGTAAGGACGGTGTGGGAAGTGCCGAGGTTCCCGACTGGATGAGAAAGGAAGGTTTCGGGGACCAGGGCGCGGGAAGTTTCGAGGTCCACGCTGGTGGAGGTTTCGAAGCCGAGGTTGCGGGAGATTCCGATGTTCAGGGTTAAAGGCAAACGGGTGGTTTCTAGGTTCAGGATGGAGGAAATGTCGAGGTTCAGGGAGGGGGACGCTTCGATGTCCAGATCTAGATGCGAACGGGCGCTTTTGAGATTCAGAATTAGATGTGAATGGGCGGTCTTGAGGTACAGATTTAGATGCAAACGGGCGCTTTTGAGATTCAGATTTAGATGTGAATGGGCGGTTTTGAGATTCAGATTTAGATGCAAACGGGCGCTTTTGAGATTCAGATTTAGATGTGAGTAGGAGACCTTGAGGTTGAGATTTAGATGTGAACGGGAGATCTACAGGTTCAGGTTTAGATGTGGACGGGCATTCTTGAGATTCAGATTTAGATGTGGACGGGCAGTCTTGAGATTCAGATTTAGATGTGGACGGGCAGTCTTGAGGCTCAGATTTAGATGTGAACGGGCATTCTTGAGATTCAGATTTAGATGTGAACGGGCGATCTTGAGATTCAGATTTAGATGTGAACGGGCGATCTTGAGATTCAGATTTAGATGTGGATGGAAGGTCTTGAGATTCAGATTTAGATGTGAACGGGCGATCTTGAGATTCAGGTTCAGATGTGGATGGAAGGTCTCGAGTTTCGGGGGAAGCGGGTCGTACCCGTTTCCTGGGGGGGAAACTGTCTCGGGGTCTCCGGCAGCCTCTGTGTCGCAGGGTCACGCTCAGGCCTTTACCAGACTCTGGCTCCAAGGACTCTGCAACAAAAAACACCCACAATGCAAGATTAGAATCGCCCCCTGAACCCTCACATGGCACATTAGTTAGCAGGCTGGGCTGTGTTCTTGTTTGGTTGTGCTGGTGTTGATTTTAGGTTGTGCTGGTGTTGGGGTTAATTTTTCATTTTTGCTGGTGTTGGGTTTTACAGGTTTTGGATTTGGTTTTGGGTTGTGCTGGTGTTGGGTTAATCTGATGTTGGTGTTGAGTTGTGCAGCTGTCAGTGTTGGGCTGTGCTGGTTTTGGTGTCGAGTTGAGCCGGGGTTGGTGTTGAGTTGTGCTGGTGTTAGTGCTGAGTTGTGCCGGAGTCGGTGTTGAGTTGTGCTGGTGTTGGTGTAGAGTTGTGCTGGATTTAGTGTTGAGTTGTGCTGGTGTTGGTGTTGAATTGTGTTGGTGTTGAGTTGTGCTGGTGTTGGTGTTGGGTTGTGCTGGGGTGGGTGTTGAGTTGTGCTGGTGATGGTGTTGAGTTATGCTGGAGTGGGTGTTGAGTTGTGCTGGAGTTGGTGTTGAGTTGTGTTGGTACTGAGTTGTGCTGAATTTGGTGTTGAGTTGTGCTGGAGATGTTGCTGAGTTGTGCTGGTGTTGGTGTTGAGTTGTGCTGGTGTTGAGTTGTGCTGGAGTTGGTGTTGAGTTGTGTTGGTACTGAGTTGTGCTGAATTTGGTGTTGAGTTGTGCTGGAGATGCTGCTGAGTTGTGCTGGTGTTGGTGTTGAGTTGTGCTGGTGCTGGTGTTCAGCTGTGCTGCTGTTGGTGATGAGTTGTGCTGGAGTTGGTGTTGAGTTGTGCTGGTGTTGGTGTTGAGTTGTGCAGGTGTTGGTGTGTGTTGGTGTTGAGTTGTGCTGGAGTTGGTGCCGAGTTGTGCTGGTGTTGGTGTTGAGTTGTGCTGGAGTGGGTGTTGAGTTGTGCTGCTGTTGGTGTTGAGTTGTGCCGGTGTTGGTGTTGAGTTGTGCTGGTGTTGGTGTGTGTTGGTGTTGAGTTGTGCTGGAGTTGGTGCCGAGTTGTGCTGGTGTTGGTGTTGAGTTGTGCTGGAGTGGGTGTTGAGTTGTGCTGCTGTTGGTGTTGAGTTGTGCCGGTGTTGGTGTTGAGTTGTGCTGGTGTTGGTGTGTGTTGGTGTTGAGTTGTGCTGGAGTTGGTGCTGAGTTGTGCTGGAGTTGGTGTTGAGTTGTGCTGGTGTTGTGTGTGTTTTGGTGTTGTTTCGCAGTTGGCGGTGCTGGTGTTGTGTGTGTTTGGTGTTGTTTCGCGGTTGGCGGTGATGGTGTGTGTTTTGGTGTTGTTTCACGGTTGGCGGTGATGCTGTGTGTTTTGGTGCTGTTTTACGGTTGGCGGTGATGGTGTTGGTTTTGGTGTTGTTTCGCGGTTGGCGGTCATGGTGTGTGTTTTGGTGCTGTTTCGCGGTTGGCGGTGATGGTGTGTGTTTTGGTGTTGTTTCGCGGTTGGTGGCGCCGGTGTTGGTGTTGTTTCACGGTTGGCGGTGATGCTGTGTGTTTTGGTGTTGTTTCGCGGTTGGCGGTGATGCTGTGTGTTTTGGTGTTGTTTCGCGGTTGGCGGTGCTGGTGTGTGTTTTGGTGTTGTTTCGCGGTTGGCGGTGATGGTGTGTGTTTTGGTGTTGTTTCGCGGTTGGCGGTGATGGTGTGTGTTTTGGTGTTGTTTCACGGTTGGTGGCGCTGACCGAGTGGGAAGTCGGCCTCCAGGTCCAGTAACGGGAGCGTGGCAGAGGGGGCGGGAGAGTCCTGCTGGTCGGAGGCGCCCAATCGCTGCGTGCCGGGGGCTGGCTCCTCCTCCCAGCTGCGGGGCGTGGACAAGCCCTCCGACTCCAAATCTCCACTGTACGTGCTGCCCTGGTCTGAGCACAGCGTTAAACAACACAGAGTCAACATTACAAACAACACAATCAACATTACATACAACACAAAATCAACATTACAAACAACACAATCAACATTACAAACACAGAATCAACATTACAAACAACACAATCAACATTACAACATTACATACAACACAAAATCAACAATGCAAACACAAAATCAACAATGCAAACAACACAAATCAACAGTGCAAACAACACAAATCAACAGTGCAAACAACACAAATCAACAATACAAGCAACACAAAATCAACAATACAAGCAACACAAAATCAACATTACAAACAACACAAAATCAACATTACAAACAACACAAAATCAACATTACAACGTCACCTACAATCCCTCCTCTATTCCCCCGCTCCGATACCTCCATAAGAGATGGGTTTGTCCCTCTGCCCCTCCTCTTCCTCCGCCATATCGTGGTCGGGGGGGCTGTTCGGAGCGGGGTGCACACTGCTCTCAGTCCGGTCCAGTGCGGGAGGTACAAACAGCGGCACAGGCAGCTACAGGAACACACAAGCACACAAAAATATGAACACATTAATATATGGACACATGAACATGCAAACATATGAACACAGGACCATATGGACAACAGGAACATATTTACACATGAACATATGGACACAAGAACAAAGAAACACATGAACATACAGACACAGGAACATAGGTACACATGAATATATGGACACAGGAAGATATGAACACACGGACAAAGACACAAAGTGCACCTGCACAAGTGAACACAGCCCACAGGTAAGCACTGGCAATACAGGAGGAACAGCTTGTGTAGGAACAGTATACATGGAAGTGGGTGTAGTACAGGTGGAAGTGTGAGGATGTAGCACAGGTGAGGTGGGTGTAGTACAGGTGGAGGTATGAGGATGTAGCACAGGTGAGGTGGGTGTAGTACAGGTGGAGGTGTGAGGATGTATCACAGGTGAGGCGGGTGTAGTACAGGTGGAGGTGTGAGGATGTAGCACAGGTGAAATGGGTGTAGTACAGGTGGGGTGGTGCAGGTATAGTACAGGTGGAGGTGTGAGGGTGTAGTACAGGTTGAGTTGCGCAGGTGTAGTACAGGTGGAGGTGTGAGGATGTAGCACAGGTGAGGTGGGTGTAGTACAGCTAGAGGTGTGAGGATGTAGTACAGCTGGAGTTGTGAGGGTGTAGTACAGGTGGAGGTGTGACAGTGTAGTACAGGTGAGGTGAGAGTGTAGTACAGCTGGAGGTGTGATGGTGTAGTACAGGTGGAGGTGTGAGGGTGTAGTAAAGCTGGAGGTGTGAGGGTGAAGTACAGGTGAGGTGTGAGGGTGTAGTAAAGCTGGGGATGTGCGGGTGTAGTACAGGTGGAGGTGGGTGTAGGCATACCGGTACAGGCAATCCCACAGGGAGGGGGGTGTACTGCGAGTACAGGTGCATCGGCACAGGAATGAAGACAGGTACAGGAACCGGCAACACCAGGATCTTCTGCCCGTGCACTTCATCTGGGAAACACACGCACGCACACGCACACACACGCACGCACGCACACACACACGTACACACACACACACACAGAATCACCATTAGAACGCCGCATAGAAGCATTTATATATTATTTGCAATGTGTTTGCCGTGTGTATGTGCCTGCATGCGTATGTGCATGTTTCTGTGCATGTGTGTATGTACACAGGCATGTATGCATGTTTGCTTGCATGCACGTGTGTATGTACACGCGTGTATGTATATGGGCATGCATGTATGTACGTATGTGTGTGCATGCGCATGTGTGTATGTATATGGGCATGCATGTATGTACGTATGTGTGTACGTGCACATGTGTGTATGTATAAGGGCATGCATGTATGTACGTATGTGTGTACGTGCGCATGTGTGTATGTATATGGGCATGCATGTATGTACGTATGTGTGTACGTGCGCATGTATGTATGTATAAGGGCATGCATGTATGTACGTATGTGTGTACGTGCGCATGTGTGTATGTATATGGGCATGCATGTATGTACGTGTGCACGTGTATGTATATGGGCATGTATGTATGTACGTATGTGTGTGCATGCACACACCTGTCTGAGACTCCACACTCTTCTGGTGTGGTTTGCACATGGTTCCCTTGTTCTGGCTGATGGGCCTGCAGAGCAGAGCCTTGTTCTTCAGCACCCTGCGGGGCGGGGCCGGGAGCTTCATTGCATCTGTCTGCGTGCTCGCCTGCGCAACAAATCTGCATTACTGCAACAATCCTGAATTACTGCAACAAACCTGCGTTACTGCAACAAACCTGCATTACTGCAACAAACCTGCGTTACTGCAATAAACCAGCATTACTGAAATAAACCTGCATTACTGCAGCTGCTTGCCTGCACAGCAAATCTGCATTACTGCAAAAAACCTGCATTACTGCAACAGACCTGCATTACTGCAGCTGCTTGCCTGCACAGCAAATCTGCATTACTGCAAAAAACCTGCATTACTGCAACAGACCTGCATTACTGCAACAGACCTGCATTACTACAACTGACCTGCATTACTGCAACAAACCTGCATCACTGCAACAGACCTGCATTACTGCAACAGACCTGCATTACTACAACTGATCTGCATTACTGCAACAAACCTGCGTTACTACAACTGACCTGCATTACTGCAACAGACCTGCATTACTGCAACAGACCTGCATTACTGCAACAAATCTGCATTACTGCAACAGACCTGCATTACTGCAACGAATCTGCATTACTGCAACAAACCTGCATCACTGCAACAGACCTGCATTAATGCAACAAATCTGCATTACTGCAGCTGCAGGCATGCCCACACCCCTAAAGATGGGGTCATAAACACGAATACATGTATGCAGGCCTACAACCATGCCAAAAGACAAAAAATATAAACAAACAGTCTCTCTCACACACACACGAACATACACGAACGCGTGCGCAGGCACACGCACACAAGCACACGCGCGCACACACACACACACACACACACACACTCAAGCACGCACACACACACGCACACACACACACACAAACATACACGAACACATGCGCAGGTACACGCACGCACACACACTCACGTCTCCATTGATCCTGGCCTGGATGAGTGTTGTGGGAACAGCCCCTGCAAAATACAGACTTCATTACCAAACTGACAGGTTAAAAAACAGACTTCTCAAAAACACAGACATATGCTAATGACTTTACTGTACAGCAGGTTATTGGTATGCAGTAATAAGGACTGTACCGTACAGCAGGTTATTGGTATGCAATAATAAGGACTGTACCGTACAGCAGGTTATTGGTATGCAGTAATAAGGACTGTACCATACAGCAGGTTATTGGTATGCAGTAATAATGACTGTACCGTACAGCAGGTTATAGATATCCAGTAGTAAGGACTGTACCGTACAGCAGGTTATCGGTATGCAGTAATAAGGACTGTACCATACAGCAGGTTATAGATATCCAGTAATAAGGACTGTACCGTACAGCAGGTTATTGGTATCCAGTAGTAAGGACTGTACCGTACAGCAGGTTATAGATATGCAGTAATAAGGACTGTACCGTACAGCAGGTTATAGATATCCAGTAATAAGGACTGTACCATACAGCAGGTTATTGGTATGCAGTAATAAGGACTGTACTGTACAGCAAGTTATAGTTATCCAGTAATAAGGACTGTACCGTACAGCAGGTTAATGGTATGCAGTAATAAGGACTGTACCATACAGCAGGTTATAGATATCCAGTAATAAGGACTGTACCGTACAGCAGGTTAATGGTATGCAGTAATAAGGACTGTACCGTACAGCAGGTTATAGATATCCAGTAATAAGGACTGTACCGTACAGCAGGTTAATGGTATGCAGTAATAAGGACTGTACCGTACAGCAGGTTATTGGTATGCAGTAATAAGGACTGTACCGCACAGCAGGTTAATGGTATGCAGTAATAAGGACTGCACCGTACAGCAGGTTAATGGTATGCAGTAATAAGGACTGTACCGTACAGCAGGTTATAGATATCCAGTAATAAGGACTGTATCGTACAGCAGGTTATTGGTATGCAGTAATAAGGACTGTACCGCACAGCAGGTTACTGGTATGCAGTAATAAGGACTGTACCATACAGCAGGTTATTGGTATCCAGTAGTAAGGACTGTACCATACAGCAGGTTATAGATATCCAGTAATAAGGACTGTACCGTACAGCAGGTTATTGGTATGCAGTAATAAGGACTGTACCGCACAGCAGGTTAATGGTATGCAGTAATAAGGACTGTACCGCACAGCAGGTCATTGGTATCCAGTAATAAGGACTGTACCATACAGCAGGTTAATGGTATGCAGCAGTAAGGACTGTACCGTACAGCAGGTTATTGGTATGCAGTAATAAGGACTGTACCGTACAGCAGGTTATTGGTATGCAGTAATAAGGACTGTACCGTACAGCAGGTTATTGGTATGCAGTAATAAGGACCGTACTGTACAGCAGGTTATTGGTATCCAGTAGTAAGGACTGTACCGCACAGCAGGTCATTGGTATGCAGTAATAAGGACTGTACCGTACAGCAGGTTATTGGTATGCAGTAATAAGGACTGTACCGTACAGCAGGTTATTGGTATCCAGTAGTAAGGACTGTACCGCACAGCAGGTTATTGGTATGCAGTAATAAGGACTGTACCGTACAGCAGGTTATTGGTATCCAGTAATAAGGACTGTACCGTACAGCAGGTTATTGGTATGCAGTAATAAGGACTGTACCATACAGCAGGTCATTGATTACCTGGCAGGGCAGTGTTTGCAGTGACATATGGCTGTCCCGTGGGGGCGCTCGCGAGCGACACCACGTTAGCGATGACGGGCGTGGCTTCCTTGGAGGCGTAGACAGGGAGGTGGGACACGGCAGGTGCCCCAGCAGGGGGGGGCAGGGGGGCAATACAGGCTGGGACAGCACCTGTGGGAACTGGGGGCAGGGGGGGGATGTTCATACTTACTGCAGTGTACAGTTACACATTTCAATTACAAATGTTTTTAACACTTCAAAGTTGATAAGCGATAAATGTACTGGTACAACTCGGGGCTGGTGATATGTATAATATAAAACATAAAAAGGACTTGTCTTACCATTGTCTGTTTTAGATTAGCAGTATAGACTTCCTCATAGGTATCACCACTAGCACCAGTCAGATAGCATTACGTTAGCTAGCTAGCCAGTTAGGCAGTGCTAGTTGGAATTAGAACATTTCTTGCTCAGCGAACCGAGCTAAAATTGGCCAAGACAACAGCAAACAAAACAAATGCGCTGTCTGCAGTTTTACTCAATTTATCCCTATGCATCAGTCCCCATCAATCAAATACACAACGAGAAATTAATTTATAACGTTACTGTTGCCTGGCAACAGGAGGACGGTATTGCACAGAAAGACGTACTGTGTGGGGGAAGGGCGATGGCGCCAGAGAGCTGTGGGTGTTGCTGCTCGTAGGTGCTGCTCGGGGGGTGTTGCTGCTCGTAGGTGCTGCTCGGGGGGTATGGCTGTTCGTAGGGGCTGGTCTGGGCTTGTGGCTGCTCGTAGGGGCTGGTCTGGGCTTGTGGCTGCTCGTAGGGGCTGCTCTGGCTGCTCTGGTTGTGCTGCCGATCATAAGTGCTGCTCTGTTGGTGATTGAAGAGCAGTAGGCAGGACAGGTTGCAGAAGTGCTTCATCTCCCCCAGCCACTTCTGAGACTCCAGCAGCTTCCCCTGCCGCAGACACCAGTCACACTTGGCCATCTGGGGGGGGGGGGGGTGGGGGGGGTTAATACCTCATCGCTCACAGGTACACAGGTACAGAGTGGGGTCACAGCCAGGCCCTGGAGAACCCACAGATTTCTGGTTTTAGTTTCTCCCAGATGCCAGCAAAAAATTCCGACCCAAGAACCTCGCTGAACTGAATTTACTGCTGTACCTGATCAACTGCTGATCAGCACACCCTGCAGCTCGACTGTACACCAAAACAGCTTACACAGATATGACCCTAATACTCCTAATACAGTGTTATGTGTGTTCACTGTGTGACAGGAAGTGCTCTCTGTGTGAAAATAAATGCTCTCTCTGTGTGACAGGAAGTGATCTCTCTGTGTGACAGGAAGTGATGGTTCTGACCTGGTAGAACAGCACTGTGTACAGAGCCATGCACTCCTCCTTGCAGAACTCCTCCAGCTTCCCGCCGAAGTGGTTCTGGATCATCTTCTGGGCCGTGTTGGTGCAGTAGGCACAGGTCCGACACGGGTTCCCCGTCCGCTTGGCCAGGTCATGCTTAAAGAGCAGCTTACAGCCTGACGCACGGACACACAGACACACACGCACGGACACACAGACACACAGACACACACGCACGGACACAGAGACGCACACGCACGGACACACAGACACACAGCACGGACACACACGCACGGACACAGGGACACACACACGCACGGACACACAGACACACACGCACGGACACAGGGACACACACGCACGGACACACACACACACGCACGGACACACAACACACGCTTACACACACACACACACACGGACACACAAACACATGGACACACACACTCACAATGGACACACACACACACGCACGGACACACGCACGGACACACACGGACACACAGACACACACGCACGGACACACGGACGCACACGCACACGCACGGACATGCACGGACACACACGCACAGACACACACGCACGGACACACACGCACGGACACACAGACACACAAACGCACCAACACACACGCACACGCACGGACACACAGACGCACACGCACGGACACAGGGACACACAGACGCACGGACACACAGACACGGACACACAGACACGGACACACAGACGCACGGACACACAGACGCACACGCACGGACACACAGACGCACGGACACACAGACGCACAGACGCACACGCACGGACACACAGACGAACGGACACACAGACGCACGGACACACGGACACACAGACGCACGGACACACGGACACACAGACGCACGGACACACGGACACACAGACGCACGGACACACGGACACACAGACGCACGGACACACAGGGACCACACACACGGACACACACGGGGCACACGCAGACACACAACGCACACACGGACAGAGGGACACACACACAAAGTATTGGCCAATCAGTAACTCAGTGATTCATCAATAATTAATCTGCTTCTACTATAAAGAGTAAATCTGTAAAACCCAAACAGTTACTGAAGCTGAGCGGCTCTCTGTAGTCAGATTTACCCAAATAAAGGTGAGCTGGTTACCAGTATTAATGGTAACAACCTGGCTGGCTTCCGCTGGAGCAGTGGTTCCTGGACATTTACAATCCTGAAGGCTTTCACTCCCTAACAAAGCACACCTCAATCAACAGCTAGAGATTTTGTTGAGCTGCTAATTAGTAGAATCAGGTCTGGGGAGTGAATGAGGGCAGAGAGAGAGGGAGGGAGGGAGAGGGAGAAGGAGGAGAGAGAGAGGGGTGCTGGGACTGACCCTCGCTGCAGAAGGGGCGGTCCACGTGGTTGAACTTGACCACGTCCCGGAGCATCTTGTCGAGCTTGCAGTACTCGCACCTCGCAGTCACGAAGTTCAGCTTCCTGTACTCCTCCGTGCAGAGCTTCCCACAGAACAGCACCATCTGGCCCTGGAGCGGAGAAACCGTTACTCTCACACACACACACTCACACGCACTCACACACACACGCACACACACACACACACACACACACACACACACACTTTCACATGCTCTCGCACGCACGCACACACACACACACACACACACACACGCACTCACACACACACACACACACACACACACACACGCACTCACACACACACACACACGCACTCACACACACTCACACACTCAGAGACTTTTACACTACAGACACCAAGGGGGACAGCTTATAAGCGTGACACCAGACAGACAGTGAGGGGGACAGTTATAGGTGTGGCACCAAACAGATGGTGCAGGGGGAAGAATATAAATGTGACACCAGACAGGCAGTGAGGGGGAAGGATATAAGCGTGACAACAGACAGGCAGTGAGTGGGAAGGATACAAGCGTGACACCAGACAGACAGTGAGGGGGAAGGATACAAGCGTGACACCAGACAGACAGTGAGAGGACAGTTATAAGCGTGACACCAGACAGACAGTGAGAGGGGAAGGATATAAGCGTGACACCAGACAGACAGTGAGAGGACAGTTAAGCATGACACCAGACAGACAGTGAGGGGGAAGGATTCAAGCGTGACACCAGACAGACAGTGAGAGGACAGTTAAGCGTGACACCAGACAGGCAGTGAGAGGACAGTTATAAGCGTGACACCAGACAGAAAGTGAGAGGACAGTTATAAGCGTGACACCAGACAGTGAGAGGACAGTTATAAGCGTGACACCAGACAGACAGTGAGAGGACAGTTATAAGCGTGACACCAGACAGACAGTGAGGGGGAAGGATTCAAGCGTGACACCAGACAGACAGTGAGAGGACAGTTATAAGCGTGACACCAGACGACACCACACAGGCAGTGAGGGGGACAGTTATAAGCGTGACACCAGACAGGCAGTGAGGGGGACAGTTATAAGCGTGACACCACACAGGCAGTGAGGGGGACAGTTATAAACGTGACACCACACAGGCAGTGCAGTATCATGGCTGAAAGGCCGGTACCTTGAACTGCAGCAGCTCTGGTTTGGAGGAGAAGAGTCGGCGACACTGTCTGCAGCTCAGCTTCACCAGGCCGTGGGAGGGAGGGGCGGGGCCTCCAGCCAAGGAAGGCGGGGCCTGAGCAGGGGCGGGGCCACGCGGCAAAACGGCGGGAAGGGCAGGGCCGTGAGCGCGGGGCGACGGCGAGGGAGGGGCCTGTACGGGGCCAGGTCCGAGGGGCGGGGCCTGTCCGTGCCGCGGAGCAGAGAGCGGGGGCAGGGTTGCAGAAGTCTGGGGGGGCAGGGGCACACCAGAGGGGGGGGCGGAGAGGGGCTCCGGGGC
>CM045883.1:93214732-93272232 GCA_025169545.1 Anguilla japonica
CCCCCCCCCCCCCCACCCCCCACCCCCTCACTGAGCAACAGGGCCTTCACCCCTATCCCTCCACCCCTCACCCCCCCCACTGAGCAACAGGGCCTTCACCCCTATCCCCCCACCCCCGCCCCACCCCCTCACTGTGCAACAGGGCGTTCAGGGGAACCCCTACCCCCCCACCCCCACCCACCCACCCCCCTCACTGAGCAACAGGGCCTTCACCCCTATGCCCCCACCCCCCCCACTAAGCAACAGGGCCTTCACCCCTATCCCCCCCCCCCCCTCACTGAGCAACAGGGCCTTCACCCCTATGCCCCCACCCCCCCCCCCTCACTAAGCAACAGGGCCTTCACCCCTATCCCCCCCACCCCCTCACTGAGCAACAGGGCCTTCACCCCTATGCCCCCCACCCCCCCTCACTGAGCAACAGGGCCTTCACCCCTATCCCTCCACCCCCACCCCCCCCTCACTGAGCAACAGGGCCTTCACCCCTATGCCTCCCACCCCCCACCCCCCCTCACTGAGCAACAGGGCCTTCACCCCTATCCCCCCCCCCCCGCCCCACCCCCTCACTGAGCAACAGGGCGTTCAGGGGAACCCCTACCCTACCCAACCCCCCACCCCCCACCCCTCACTGAGCAACAGCGCATTCAGAGGAACTTCTGACCAGCTTTCTCCATGTCCTCCACCCCCTGCTCTCCCCCACCCTCCCACCGCACCCCCTGCCGTCACCCCAAGCTAATCTCAGTACACGCAAACATAACAATTATCTGTCATTCCAGAATCACGATGTCTGAACAACAGGGCACTAATTCACCTACATATACTGCAGGCGTACTGTGATTAGACTGTATTGCCAGTTCATGGCATCTCACATACACCAATTCAGAAACATTTCCATAGAGAAGAGAAACAAACTTGTCGCCTCATATTATCAGTTATTATTTCCTAATGTTCATATATGGCAGTGTTCACGTTAGCTCATGTTGCCAGGTAACAGCAGCGAGAATTGCAGCGCCTGGTAGCTGGAGCTGTGCAGCTAAAAATAAAATGGCACGCACAGAACTCTGGGATGGATGGAGACCTGGTGCTTGGCTCCCCATCGAGGGGAGGTGAAACGTGATTCAGACCCCACCCCCCACCCCACCCCACCCCCTCCCCCCAGTGACCTCTGACCCCCGTACCACAGCAGTCTTCTTGCAGACGCTGCACTTGATGGCGGTGTCGGCGGGGGACTGGCTGGCCCTGCCGCTGTTGCGCTTCACGTCAAAGGAGGAGAGGCAGGCCTGGCTGCAGAAGTTCTTCACGTGCCGTTACCATCCACGGGGGCGATGATCACGTCCTTCGGGTTCACGATCTCCCTGGAGACAGAAACAGCACTTGGGACGGGCCACGCAGACAGAGGAAACTCAAGGGAAGATATACGCAGAGTAAAGTGTGTGGTATATAAGAAGAGTAAAGTGTGTGGTACATACGCAGAGTAAAGTGTGTGGTATATACGCAAAGTAAAGTGTGTGGTACATACGCAGAGTAAAGTGTGTGGTATATGCGCAGAGTAAAGTGTGTGGTACATACGCAGAGTAAAGTGTGTGGTACATACGCGGAGTAAAGTGTGTGGTACATACGCGGAGTAAAGTGTGTGGTATATGCGCAGAGTAAAGTGTGTGGTATATGCGCAGAGTAAAGTGTGTGGTATATATGTGCAGAATAGTAAAGTGTGTAGTATATACGCAAAGTAAAGTGTGTGGTACATATGTGCAGAATAGTAAAGTGTGTGGTATATACGCAGAGTAAAGTGTGTGGTATATGCACAGAGTAACGTGTGTGTTATATGCGCAGAGTAAAGTGTGTGGCATATATGCAGAGTAAAGTGTGTGGTATATATGTGCAGACAGTAAAGTGTGCGGTATATACGCAGAGTAAAGTGTGTGGTATATATGCAGAGTAAAGTGTGTGGTATATATGTGGAGACAGTAAAGTGTGTGGTATATACGCAGAGTAAAGTGTGTGGTATATATGTGCAGACAGTAAAGTGTGTGGTATATACACAGAGTAAAGTGTGTGGTATATATGTGCAGACAGTAAAGTGTGTGGTATATACGGAGAGTAAAGTGTGTGGTATATACGCAGAGTAAAGTGTGTGGTATATACGCAGAGTAAAGTGTGTGGTATGTGTGTGCAGACAGTAAAGTGTGTGGTATATATGTGCAGACAGTAAAGTGTGTGGTATATACGCAGAGTAAAGTGTGTGGTATGTGTGTGCAGACAGTAAAGTGTGTGGTATATACAGAGAGTAAAGTGTGTGGTATATATGTGCAGACAGTAAAGTGTGTGGTATATACGGAGAGTAAAGTGTGTGGTATATATGTGCAGACAGTAAAGTGCATGGTATAAATGTGGAGACAGTAAAGTGTGTGGTATATACACAGAGTAAAGTGTGTGGTATATATGTGCAGACAGTAAAGTGTGTGGTATATACGGAGAGTAAAGTGTGTGGTATATATGTGCAGACAGTAAAGTGTGTGGTATATACGCAGAGTAAAGTGTGTGGTATATATGTGCAGACAGTAAAGTGTGTGGTATATACGCAGAGTAAAGTGTGTGGTATGTGTGTGCAGACAGTAAAGTGTGTGGTATATATGTGTAGACAGTAAAGTGTGTGGTATATATGTGCAGACAGTAAAGTGTGTGGTATATACGCAGAGTAAAGTGTGTGGTATATATGTGCAGACAGTAAAGTGTGTGGTATATACAGAGAGTAAAGTGTGTGGTATATATGTGCAGACAGTAAAGTGTGTGGTATATACACAGAGTAAAGTGTGTGGTATATATGTGCAGACAGTAAAGTGTGTGGTATATACACAGAGTAAAGTGTGTGGTATATATGCAGAGTAAAGTGTGTGGTATATACGCAGAGTAAAGTGTGTGGTATATATGTGCAGACAGTAAAGTGTGTGGTATATACGCAGATTAAAGTGTGTGGTATATATGTGCAGACAGTAAAGTGTGTGGTATGTTCACACACTGACTTGAGGCAGGAGTGGCAGGTCTTCCTGGTGCTGGGCGCTTTGGGGGCGGGGGGCAGGGTGCAGCCGGTCAGGCACACGGTGGAGCAGAAGAGCTGCGAGGAGCCTTTGCGCTGGAACGCCGTCTGTCCCTTCTGGAGGACTTTGGTGCAGCCGGAGCAGGACACTCTGACCGCGCTGGGGGGCGTGGCACTGTGAGGAGGCGCGGGCGGGGGAGGCGTGTCCATCCGCAGGACTCTGGGGGGTGCTGCCGACGCCCGTCCCGCCCCAGAGAGCGAGGGCAGAGGGGGTGCCGCTGGAACTGAGAGGCGAATAATCAGTCACAGGCATGCGCACACAAATGTATAGGTACACACACCTCATACACACACACACACACACACACACACACAAATGTATAGGTACACACACCTCATACACACACACACACACACACACAAATGTATAGGTACACACACCTCATACACACACACACAAAAATGTATAGGTACACACACCTCATACACACACACACACACACACACACACACAAACACACTCATAAATATACAATATGTACACTATATGACTAAAAGTATCTAGACACCCCTTAGTCTAGGGCTGTTTTTCATGGTTTGGCCTTCCCAGAAGAGTGGAGGTTGTTATAGCAGCAAAGTGTGGACCAACTCCATATTAATGCCCATAATTTTGGATGATTTTGGTTGGATATCAGGTGTCCACATACTTTTGGCCATGTAGTGTATGCATGTATGCGCGCACGCACACACACACAGAAGTTCTCTTCTCTCCTGCCCTCTCACCTGTGGGGGGGGAGGAGTTTTCTCCCACAGAGAACACCGAGCTGATCCTCAGCTCCTCCGAGGTTTTCTGCTGCTGGACCAAATCCTGAAATGGCCCATAAACATTCCATGAATATTCCATCAAGATCCCATCAATATTCCATCAATGTCCCATTAACATTAAATCAACATTCTCTCAACGTTCAACGTTTCACCAGCATTGCACAGACCGTCTCCATCCGTTAGAATGTTAACACATTACTGTGTGGTGGGAAGCAGGAAGTGAGAGGGGTTAGGGTCAAAGGTCATGACCCAAGACTGACCTCTGAAGCGTCGGGCTCGTCCTTGATGCGCCTGGGCGGAGGCTGGGGTGCGAGGGCGCGGTCATACTCTTCATCGATTGGCTCGTCTTTGATGTCCACAGGAGGGAAGAAGCAGCCGCCCTCCACAGAACCGCTCTCCATCTCCTGCAAAATGGCCGAAACAGTCTGTTCAGCAACTCAGCGGCACCGAACAAAACTTCAACACTTCAGTTTTTATCAGTATGGCGGGGAGGGGGCGTGTCTGGAGGGTGGGGGGAACCCTGCTCAGCGCGGCGGGTGCACCTGTACACTCACCCTGATCCTGAGCACACCTGGCTGTGGAGGGGAGATACTCACAGGTGTGTCCTCTCCCTGGCGCCTGCTCCCCCGCGATTCACACTGCGACAGAACAGCTCCACCTGCACAAGAATACACACCCGCTATCCAATCAAACGCTAACACACACCCGCTATCCAATCAAACGCTAACACACACCCGCTATCCAATCAAACACAAACACACACCCGCTATCCAATCAAACACAAACACACACCCGCTATCCAATCAAACACTAACACACACCCGCTATCCAATCAAAGGCTAACACACACCCGCTATTCAAACGTTAACACACACCCGCTGTCCAATCAAACACTAACACACACCCGCTATCCAATCAAACACTAACACACACCCGCTGTCCAATCAAACGTTAACACACACCCGCTATCCAATCAAACACTAACACACACCCGCTGTCCAATCAAACACTAACACACACCCGCTATCCAATCAAACACAAACACACACCCGCTATCCAATCAAACGCTAACACACACCCGCTATCCAATCAAACGCTAACACACACCCGCTATCCAATCAAACGCAAACAACACGCTCCAATCAAACGCTAACACACACCCGCTATCCAATCAAACGCTAAACACACACCCTGCTATCCAATCAAACACAAACACACACCCCTATCCAACACACACACCCGCTATCCACACACGTTAATACACACACCCGCTGTCCAATCAAACACTAACACACACCCGCTATCCAATCAAAAACACTAACACACACCCGCTATAACACACACCCCCAAACATCAACACATATTCAATCAAACACAAATACACACCTGCTATTCAAAACACCCCATATTCAATCACTAACACACACCCGCTATTCTATCCAATCAATCAAACGCTAACACACACCCGCTATCCAATCAAACGCTAACACACACCCGCTATCCAATCAAACACAAACACACACCCGCTATCCAATCAAACGCTAACACACACCCGCTATCCAATCAAACACAAACACACACCCGCTATCCAATCAAACAAACACAACACCCGCTATTCAAACATAACACAACACAATGTCCAATCAAAAACACACACCCGCTATCCAATCAAACACAAACACACACCCCATTTTCAAACGCGAACACACACCCTCCATTCAAACGCGAACACACACTCGCTATTCAATCAAACACAAACACACACCCGCTATTCAAACACTAACACACACCCGCTATTCAAACACTAACACACACCCGCTATTCAAACACTAACACACACCCCATATTCAAACACTAACACACACCCCATATTCAATCAAACACAAATACACACCTGCTATTCAAACACTAACACACACCCCATATTCAATCAAACACAAACACACACCCCATATTCAAACACAAACACACACCCGCTATTCAAACACTAACAACACTATTCAACACTAACACCACACCCGCTATTCAAACACTAACACACACCCCCTATTCAAACACTAACACACACCCCATATTCAAACACTAACACACACCCGCTATTCAAACACTAACACACACCCGCTATTCAAACACTAACACACACCCGCTATTCAAACACTAACACACACCCGCTATTCAAACACTAACACACACCCTCTATTCAAACACTAACACACACCCTCTATTCAAACACAAACACACACCCTCTATTCAAACACAAACACACACCCCAATTCAAACACAAACACACACCCCATATTCAAACACTAACACACACCCCATATTCAAACGCTAACACAAACCCCATATTCAAACACTAACACACACCCCATATTCAATCAAACACAAACACACACCCCATATTCAAACACAAACACACACCCGCTATTCAAACACTAACACACACCCGCTATTCAATCACTAACACACACCTGCTATTCAAACATGCACCTACTATTCAATAAAATGCAAACACAATTTTTTTATTCAAATGCAAACACAAACCAGCTATTCAAATGCAAACACACAACTGGTATTCAATCAAACACAAACACACCCGGTATTCAATCAAACACAAACACACCCGCTATTCAATCAAATGCTTCCAATGTTATTCATCAGACAAGCGTTCTGATGGTTTTGACCACCAGCCACCATCACGTTTTAAGTGTCATTTTAAGAAAGGAGAGAGGACAACGGTGCGCTGTCTTACCCAGGCTGGGGTCGGTCGCACGCGGGAGGGGGGTATCCTGTACCCTCCGGTCCCCCACAGACTCCTCCACAGCGCTCATTTCCACATCGGCCACAGGGGGGCGCCGGGCATCGGCGGAGATGAACGCTGTCGGTACAGGAGAACACTGTGCTGTTAAATCATCATTCCGTGGCACAGATGCGCGTCTCTACACCTCCAGCAGGGGTCAGCAGACTCACACGTCCACCTGACTACTGCCCACTCATAGAGGGTTTATCCCAAACAACCATCTCATCCAGATCCAATGCTCATTTACTTTTCATTTCAGTATCCCCATGTATTCAGAGATGACAGATTCATTTATGACAAAGACTGGCCTATCTAAAAGCAGACAGTGTCCTTATTTAAGTGACCTTATTATGTTGAAAGCCGGGCTAAGCACCATGATTTTATTATAAAACGGGAATTGGTTCCAAAAAATATCAGGCCTCGACACGATTATCTGTATAGACATCAAGACGTTCACTCACTGAGTTCACTTAAATGTCACAGATTGAAATTGCCCCAATCACATTTGCTTCGGTGTTTGTGGAGGGGAGGGCAGGTAGCATTTTTAGGAGCAATATATTGTATCAAATTCACTGTTTCTCTGTCCAATAACAGAAACGCCAGATATCTGACAGCGTCTACAGCAGTTACGCCATTTTCCAGTTCAGACAGAGGTGTGAGCGCAGCTGAGGCTTTATCGTGCGTTTCGAGAGAGGGGACCTGCAGCGTCCTCCGCGGACAGGTGAGATCCACCGGGGGGTGCTCAGGTAGCTCACCTGTTCCCAGGGGGCCGGGGGCCGTGGTTTTGGCGGGGGCCCCCGTGTCCGACCCCTCGCTCTGAGGCCTCGAACGCTCGCCTGCCAGTCTGTCGCTCTGCGGCTCCGTCTGCCTGTCCGAGTCTGTGCGTCTGTCCGTTTCCATGTCGACAGCGCAATCCGGAGTCTCGCCCGCGTCCATGTCCCAGTCGTCTTCCTCCTCCTCCTCCTCCTCCTCATCGTCAGCCCTGATCACCGGAGCCCCGTCCAGCTCATCGTCCGCCCCCCCCTGGGTCTGCAGAGGAGGGGTGGGGCTGGGTGCCCCTCCCTCAGAGTCCCGCAGGACCGGGCCCCCTCTTCCTCCTCCCTCCTCATCACTACTGAACTGCAGCCCCCGGATCCTCTCCTCCACTCCTGCGGAGGGAAGGAGGGGAGAGAGAGAGAGAGAGAGAGAGAGAGAGATGTGAGTGCATAACAGAAGGATAAGGACACAGTATTGTTCTGTAGGAAATGTAAGCCTTTAAGAGTCTCCATAACCCGCCAACCCTGCGCAGGCTAGGGAGCACATCGTCCCCCCCCCCCCCCCACATACCTACACCCCCATGCCATACCTTCTCGTGTTCGTCTGCTGGACGACTCCCCAGACTGCAGCTCCGCCCCCAGGACACTCTGCAAAACAGGACACACAACTCAGCCAGGCCCCCCCCCCACAGCATGATCAACCCAAATTCAGCCAGGCCCCTCCCAAAGCATAATCAACCCAAACTCAGCCAGGCCCCTCCCACAGCATGATCAACCCAAACTCAGCCAGGCCCCTCCCACAGCATGATCAACCCAAATTCAGCCTGGCCCCTCCCACAGCATGATCAACCCAAATTCAGCCAGGCCCCTCCCACAGCATGATCAACCCAAATTCAGCCTGGCCCCTCCCACAGCATGATCAACCCAAACTCAGCCTGGACCCTCCCACAGCATGATCAACCCAAACTCAGCCTGGCCCCTCCCACAGCATGATCAACCCAAATTCAGCCTGGCCCCTCCCACAGCATGATCAACCCAAATTCAGCCTGGCCCCTCCCACAGCATGATCAACCCAAACTCAGCCAGGCCCCTCCCACAGCATGATCAACCCAAACTCAGCCAGGCCGCTCCCAAAGCATGATCAACCCAAACTCAGCCAGGCCGCTCCCAAAGCATAATCAACCCAAACTCAGCCAGGCCGCTCCCAAAGCATAATCAACCCAAACTCAGCCAGGCCGCTCCCAAAGCATAATCAACCCAAACTCAGCCAGGCCCCTCCTACAGCATGATCAACCCAAACTCAGCCAGGCCCCTCCCCCAGCATAATCAACCTAAACTCAGCCAGGCCCCTCCCACAGCATGATCAACTCAAATTCAGCCAGGCCCCTCCCACAGCATGATCAACCCAAACTCAGCTGGGCCCCTCCCACAGCATGATCAACCCAAATTCAGCCAGGCCCCTCCCACAGCATAATCAACCTAAACTCAGCCAGGCCCCTCCCAACTCAGCCGGGTCCCTCCCCCAGCATAATCAACACAAACTCAGCCAGGCCCCTCCCACAGCATGATCAACCCAAATTCAGCCAGGCACCTCCCACAGCATAATCAACCCCAAATCAGCCAGGCACCCACACCTACTCCAAATCAACCACCACCTAATCAACCTCAGCTACTCTACCTCAACCCCAGGCTCACTCCAAAGCCGCGTTTCCACCGCAGGAACTTTACCCCGGAACTAGGAACCTTTTGAGGAACTCAGTGCGTTTCCACCGCAGGAACTAGGGTCTAAATTTAGTTCCGGGGGCTTTATTTTACCCCCCAAAAAGTTCCTGCTCGGGGGGTAGTACTTTCCAAAAGTACCGGAACCTTTGGGGTGGGGCGCAAGCGCTGAAAATTTCTGATTGGTCGACTACTTGCAGTGTTTTATTTCTAACCGCCATGTTTAAAAATATGCAGCCGCAACCCGATTTATTTTCATAATAACTTCAAATCAAAAAACTTGTATGTTATGCGGCGCAGTAGCCTAGTTTTGGTTATAGCCTGCCAACGTCTTGGAATTAGGCCTATAACGTGTGCTCTTCTGTTCTTTTCTTGCTTTAGTATTCGTTTTTTAAAATGCTAAGCATTCGTGCTGGGACAGCATATTACGTACCAAAACATTCAAACTGATTAATTCGGTTGCTGAATATTTTCTTCCGGATTTTCTTTGTTAGCCCGTTGTAATTGACTCAAAACGTTTGATACAGTTATGTGAGGTATGCGGTAGTTCTGCGTAATTCACATTGGTGATACAGTAAAAGCAAACTGGAAATCACCTTCCGCACTTTTTGTCAGGGTAAAATAACAGGTTAATTCTAGTAATCGTCCCTTTACCTTTTTCAGACTGACGTAATTTTACTCTGCCATTCTTCACTTCCACAAAAAGACCAGGAAGACTATGGACTAATTTATGGTGCATGGTTCGCATCTGGAGGGCACACTTCGCTGCTCGGCTAGCAGTAACTTCGAAGGAAAGCAAACGGTGGCTGTACCACTGCTAATTTAAATTTTCACGCAAGTCCAAGTTTTCGTTCTATTCTTGTCATTTTGCGATTAGCCTATATGGAATTGACGATGAGAAAGTAATCAAACAGCAAATTGTTTACAACGTGTGCATGTTTTCTGCTGTTGTTGCCAGTTATATTGGAAATGTGAATGCATTCTGTCGCCTCGGATGTCAAGACATGAAAGTGAATGTTCGCATAAAAACATAATGAATGTGTTTGAGAGGATATATAAAACAGTTACAATCTGACTGTTGGCCTGTTATATCCTATTTGTTGCATAACAACGGTCCAAGTTCAACTACCAACGACAGTTTTGCTTGACAACGGTAAAATATGCCCAAACGGCTGCAGAAGAATATTTTAATTCCAGGTGATTAAATCGATAAAAATCAATAAATACAAAAGTAACCATATATAGTCATTGTTGGTAACCCGTTGTATATAAGTGGAATAAACCCCTCCGGGGTGTCCCGGTTATTAGAAAATAATGTAGGCTACTTCGGTGGTAGTATGGGGATACAGAAGAAATCATAGGACAGATGGACCGACGACAACGTCGCTATTTTACACATCAGCGAACTAATTTGCCTAATCTTCACGGGAATTTAGACCCCGGTGGAAACGCAGACAGCAGTGGGCTGGAGGAACCTTTTAGTTCCTGGAAAAGTAGTTCCGGGTATTTTTGGTGGAAATGCGGCTCAAGTTAACTCCAAACTTACTCCAACTCAACCCCAAACCTTCTACAACCGACATTTACATTACAGAGAAGACTCTCTTCTCTTATCTAAATGTGACTAACACAACCTTAACATAGTACTTGCATTGCATTCATTTATAAAGCTGGATATATATCGAAGCAATGCAGGTTAAGTACCTTGCTCAAGGGTACAACAGCAGTGTCCTAACCGAGAATCGAACCCATGACCTTTAGGTTACAAGAGCAGCTCCTTATCCATTATACTACACTCCTGCCCAAGGCCTCACTCAACCCCAGGCCCTTCCTACAACATAAACAATCCCAGCTACTGCAGTCTCCACTATGCTGTTAGGCCAGGTTGTGTCAGTTTAGAGTAGAAAATAGAGGTTTTTTTTCTCAGAACATTGCTCTTCAGACTTTACCAGGCATGAAGACATACATTCCTGTGAATTTTTCCTTGCAAATCTAAATCAACTACAATCAATTGAATGGCTGTGTCTGAACAAATCAAATCAAACTTTACAAAGGAAATGAGAACATAGGAGGATTTATTTTCACCAGCAGTCATCCCCACTCAGGAACAGATAGAAATGGCTATCTACTGAAAACACGTGACCATAAAACGAGTTCTTACATTCACCAATCAGTGGGCCAAAGAGAATATAATTCAAACAGAAATAAGCTAGCAAAATTACCTACTAAAGTACATTCTACTGTTGTCACTATGCCGCTGTAGTCACTGTAGTCAACATACAGTAACAAGCGCGAATCCGCAACACCGGCGACCACACACGCACATGCATCCGTGTGTGCATGCATCTACGCACACACCCTCACACAAACACGGGACCTCTTCTTTGGCTCATGACCAACCTTTCCACAAAATCTTGTGCAAATCTGTGAATCCATTCGGGAGTTATGCGCCTTTTTGTGATACGCCACGCCCATCGCCACCAGCTCCCTTGCTCAATCGGCCTGAAAGTTACTCAGCTGTACCTTCCATTCATGACCAACGTCCATGCCAAATTTCAGCCTCCTGGGGCGAAAACTGTGGCCGCTACGGGGTGGGACACTTTTTTGGACCAACTGACCGACCGACCGACAGACAGAGCTGCGGTCGCAGCTAAAAAAAAAAAAAAAACTTGTGCCTTATTGCTGCTGTGAAACTGAAAGTCTCAAAACGTCGTAAAATGTCCTCTAGTGGCCACCGTACTACATGCATTGAAAGATTTGCAGCGAGCTAGGTAGCTTACTGTTACTTCACCAGTATAGTTAGCTAACTAAATGTAAGATGTACATTTACAACACTAAAATAGGGAAATAGAATGGGAAAATTATTCCTGGATAACATGACCAACAAAATTTTGGAGGGAAAGAACAAATAATGCATAGCCCGATATAATTTTTAATCTGCTATAGTGTGCATTGCTTAAGAGCCTCATTTAAAGTCTGGGTGCTTTAAAAACTATAGTAGGCTAACCTATTAATTCATGCTATTTGGTTTACAATTACCAATTCTATTCTGCTATATCACTGCATCAACAGAAGGCTAGCTTCCTGATCCAGCTGGCTAGTTAGTCGTTGGCTAGCTAGCTCACCTCTGTTGCTCTCTCATTTAAATAGCAATGAATAGCTACCTAGCTAATGGTGATGAGCATGACTGTCTGGAATTTATTAGCTATGAAGGTAGCTAACAAGGCTCTGTAGCTGGCTTTATAATCTGATTATAAGGCCACGTTAAATTTGGTTTAATTCATATGACAGAAATGTCGCACTTTAGCTGTAACTAAACGCATTTTCCTTGCTAACTAGGTTTGATAGTTAGGCAAATAGTTATTGAAATGTTAGGCTATTGAAAATGTCTGTTGTCACAGTAATTGTGGTTTCCAATCAAATGTTAGTTATCATATAACACCAAAGTATTGCTGCACTGCCAGGTTCAGCTCACAATCAAAGGCCGGCTAACTTACATTAGCGCCTAGCTAGCTAACGTTAGCTCGATCACAAACAGGACGACGGCACATTAAGAAGTTTACAACTATATTCCTTTCAATGTACAAAACTATTTAATGGTATACACACACTACACGTGTATTTGCTACGTTGGCTATTCACGGTTTGGTTTCTTTTCATCTTTCAGATTTATCTTAGCTATTGCCATTTATGGAGCAGAGTATGCACTGGAAACGGTCGTGAAAGTGTAGATGTCGCGATAGTGGTGCTGTCGTGAGAGTGCCGTTTCTTTTCAGGGACGCCACCAGGGATTTTGGGCACCATGAAGTGTTGCCAATTTAGCGACTTTGTCGCTCTATTAACGACTTTTTGACCTTCCCTAGCGACTAAAAATCTTATCTAGCGACTAGCGACAAATTTGGCGACTTCTCGCAACTTTGGCAACCGCCATTCTCGTTGTCCAGCAACAGCAAAAATAACCTTTCACCGATTTGTGAATGACGTCACGTCTGCCTTTCCTATTGCTCTAGCGTTGCCCACGTTTATAAAAGTAATGACTGACCTATGTAGAATCAGCCGCTGTAGATGTTCTACAGATCTAACAGATACTATGCAGCTCGGCCAACGTCATTGGAGGGCAGGCAGACAAAAAACAGACGCTATGCCTATCGCCGTGCGTGGCTTGACATACGTTTTTTTATATGCAAATGACTACGTCGTGACGTCATCTAGCAACTTTTAGAGGAGGCCTTAAGCTACTTTCCATAAATAGTTGGCAACACTGCCCGTGAAAACATTTCACATTTGCCCCCACCACCCCATAAAAAGCTATGCTCTTAATATTTTTTGAGGGTCACCGTAATCATCCTAACTTCCCCTCCCCCTTACGGCGCCTCTGGTTCTGGGTCGTGCAGCTGGGCAGGCCATGGTAACGCTAGTCTGCACACAGTGCAATCTATCTTAGAGAGAGACGCTAACGGACTTTGCAAACCCATGCATGCATGGACAGAGGTGTGTCCAGTTTAGCCTTGAAAATACTACGTATAACTCACCGTCTAAATAGCAGCAGCTACCCATACCGTGGCTTTTTCATACCGTCACTGAGCTCGACAAAATGCTGAAGATGTACGACAGCAGATAAATTCTTACTCGTGTTAACTTCGTCCAATGCTCGTTTCAAACTGGCTAGCTAACGTTGCAGCTTGCGTCCCAACCATGCTAAGGAGCCTAAACGTCTGAAACGAAGTCGATAAAACGCAAGAGATGTCCGCGTTAGCCTGCGTACAGTCAGTTCATCTTAGTGTATGAATGTTTACGTGCATCTACTAAACGAGCTGTGTTTTAATCGGACAGTCAGCACAGGAGATGGTGCCCAGCAACTTCGGATGTTCAAGTAGCTTGTTAGCCATTGCACGCACTGCCCCAACACACGGGCGGTAAACACACTTCGAGTTGGCCAACTAGCTGCCAGTTTTTCAAAACCATATATAATTACTTGTGCTAACAAGCGACTGGCTACGCCTGGAGCAAATATATTTATGGTAAATTGGCAGTGATGGTGGCATACTGCGAATTCAGATCGTCCATGCATGAATGCACTCATCTCGACTTAGTGAGTCAGTAGCTCCAGTTTTCGATAGCTATGCCGTTAGCTGGACAGCTAAATAACTCGAAGCTAGCAAACTCCAGATTTCAAACTCGACCGTGCGTTCGCCCATGTCTCCAATATCTCGCTTTCGCACCCACTCTCCCTCATTTCACGCGCGCGCGCGCACACACACACACACACACACACACAACAAACACAACCTGGATCCCCACCGTTCCCTCACCTCTGAGCGCTTCGCTTCCTCGGACTCCGCCATGTTTACGTCCTGTGCGTCGGAGGAACTGAAAAAGTACGGGGGTTAACTCGACTACAGCGGATCACATGCACACCAAACCTAGATCACTGTCGAGCAGCGCTCCTGCAGCTACATCTAGCCGAGCGGTGCAGAGGAGACACGACGCCGGACTTGTGCGGGGGGATTCAAGTCGGACCAGCAAACAAAGCTAAAAGTAGCGATCTCTTGCAGATGCGTCGGATGAGGCTTTATGCGGTTCCTGTTAGAAGAGAATCTGCGTATTTACAACGATCAGTTGCAATACTTTACGTTGTTTACGTTTTACTTTTTCACAATCACACACTAGAGCCCCGGCTCTTTTGATGTGCCTTCCCCGCGCGCAGAGATTGCGCACGCGCTTGGGCTTCGCTTGCAGCACATGCGCAAGACACAGCATGTCCCTTGACCCTCCAAGTGAGCATGCGCCACCACGCCCCTACTATAAATTCTGTTTACTTGAACCTGACTTGAACGCTTTGATACCATGAGGAAATCGGAGAAAATGGCGCCACCTAGCAGGGACTTTCAAAACAAAGTGGGGATCGAAGATCTTCCAGTGAAGTGGCAGCTCTGGGCATATTAAAGCACACATTATAACACAAATGTATTGTGAAAAATAAGATCTTGTTGAAACTAAACTCTTTCAATACCTATAACAACATCCGTGCCTATGATTCTTCACTTTAAAATGAGATTGAATAAACTATATTGGATCTAAAAATACCAAAAGTCCCGTTATCTAGATCAGTGGTTCCCAACCTCAGTCCTGGGTACCCAGTGTATGCTGGTTTTTATTCCAACCAGTTGCAGTCCCAGAATTTTGACAAGCTGTTAATTTGTCTTTAGTGTCTGTTCATGTTTAGATTATGTCAGAAATACCTGCATGCCGCAAAGAATAGTCTTAGGTTCACGTTGTGCTTATTGTGCCATATTGCAAACAATTGAACATTCGTTTCACTTGAAGACAAGACTGAAGGCAAAACACCCAGAAACAAACAGGAACTAAAGATGGCAGCACTACACCCAGTGGAGCAGGGGTGGCAATAAGGGGGTGCAAGTCGGGCCTGTGGAGTGCAGAGCCAATCAAGAAGCCCTTTGCTTCTAATTGCAAGAACAGCCAGTGGCGTCCAAGAGTCCCTTCATGTTCACCACGCCATTTCTCCCCTCTCTTTTCTGAGTGCCATTATGCATGAGCACAAAGAGGTTCCACACAGGACCGTTCCCAATGGACAAACTCCAAATCCCCCCCTCACAGGAGGTGAACTGGCCGCAGTCCGGCCGCAGGGTCAATGTCTCTCTGCACACAGCCTCAGCGACAACAGCAAACAAAGAAATTACACAAGAAATCACACTCATCTCTTTTCAGGCGTTTTTAATCAAAAACTAAAATAATTTACAATACAAATTAATTTGAGCAAGAACACTTGTAAAGAGTGAGTGCTGATGTGTACACCAGGGCAAGTGTTACTGAACTACAGTGATTGTGGCTGATGCTTAAGCCCCTTGGGCCTGCAGTGGACCAAGCCAGCAACTTCAGGTTCGACAGGAAGTATTATAATTGGGATACCTTTGCATTTTAGTATTGGTCAGGGCAGAAAAATTACATCAACCCCCCCCCCCCCCCCCCCCCCACTGCACCTCTGAACTTAAAAAATAAAAACAACCCAAAATGTAGGAATGACATGAATTAATTGGTCATCAAAGCCAAATGTAATTGCTACTAATATGCTCCTGCAATGCATTAATCGTTTACAATTCTGTGAGAACATTACATTTTCTCTCTCAGCACAGGCCTTATCTTTGTCCAAACATTAGTCCCACAAAACAAACACACAGAATTTGGGACCCACCCACCCCCCGCATCACTGCCACGCCATGTAGAATTGTCACCTCTGATTGGCTCAATGACTCCCAAATGATTGTGATTCTACAGGTCATAAATCTAGAAAAACTACCCCCATGTCCATTTGCCAGTATTTTTTTTAACCCACTGAAAGTTATCTTGCAGTTCTATCAGTGTTAGACATGTCTTAGAGCCAACAACACTGACTGAAGTACAGTGTTGTGTTGGTGGGACAATGTTCTGGTGGGATAAGCTTATGCTGGTTCCATTTTTGCAGATATGAGATTTTTTCACACACCTTCCTGTCTGGAGCTGTTAGCTCAGTGTACTGCTGCCCAAAGGTGAGAATGCCTGTTTTAGGCCCTTTACTGAAGAATGCACAAATTTACAAAGCATTTTCTCACTTTCAATCGTGCGAGTCTATTTCACAGCCCTTTGTGCACAAGTGCTATATGTCCCCGAAAATCCCACGCAAAGACAGACCCATGAGCCCCGACCCATTCTAAAAAGCACAAAATTACATCATAGTCAGTTATCAAACCCCTCAGTCCTATAGCGCTGCAAGACGATTTATTCCATTTCGCATTGAAAAATAATATGCATTTCTGTGGTTGACGTATGCACACGACACACACGATTATAAGAACAGGCAGAACAGGTCATTCTTAAAAAAGGACACCTGAGGTGCCGAGAGTTGATCTCCAGGCGAGGACAACCCGGAATGTGGCACAGCCCAGCGGGGGTCAGGGGCTGCTATTCAGGAAGCGAGTAGGAGAGCTGATGTAGGGTCAGAAGTGTGTAAGAGTGTGTGTGTGTGTGAGTAAGTGTGTGTGAGTGAGTGTGCGCGTTAGTGTATGTTTATGTGTGTGTGTGAGTGTGTGTGTGTGTTAGTGTATGTTTATGTGTGTGTGAGTGAGTGTGTAAGAGTGTGTGTGTGTGTGTGTGTGTGTGTGAGTGAGTGTGTAAGAGTGTGTGTGAGTGTGTGTGTGTGTTTATGGGCGCGGTCACTGTCTCTTGCTCTTGGCCCCTGGACCCCCTCTGCCCCGGATGGCCAGCAGCAGCAGCAGCCCCAGGAACACGGCAGCTGGGCAGCACATGTACAACGGCTCCTGCAGCTTGAGCAGGGTGAAGATGGCCACTGGGGGGGGAACGGGGGTGGGGGGGGGGGGGGGGGGGGGGGGGGGGGGGGGGGGGGGAGAGGGGGGGGGGGGGGGGAGAGTGGGACAAGAGAGAAAGAGAAGGAGAAAGAGAGAAATGACATCCTCTATAGCAGGAGCACAAACCAGTATTACAGGACCAGGAAACTGAAATCTGTGAATTCTTTGCTCTTGTGTTGTTTTAATTCTTTGTTTTTCCCATTCACAAACACTTGTCTGTGGACCGCTCTGGCACACTCACCCATCATGACCACAGACAGGACCAGGTTGCTGATCTCCTGGAGCAGCCTGGGTCCGAAGGCCAGTAGAACTCCGCACACCAGCTCCAGCCAGCCTGTGAGAGCCAGGTACTGCCCGGGGTCCACCTCCACCCCCACGACCCGCAGCGGGAACACGGAGGCGAACTGCACGAACTGCGAGCGCTGCGGAAAAGCCACACCCTTCCTGAGTCAGCGTTCCCAAGTTCAGCCAATCAGCGAGGCCTAATCCCCCCCCCCCCCCCCGCCGCCTAATATAATTTGAGGATCCCTCTCATTTCGCCATATCTTCCATCAGTTACTGGGCATGCAGAAGCACAACCTCCCCCTCCCCCCCGAACACCCCCCCTTCCCAGAAAATCCTTAGCAGTAGCATCCTCCTTCCCTCCCTCTCTCCTGATCCAAGACAGGATCCTGCAGTACAGGTTCGGCCATGTTGCTTTCACCTGCGTGTGCGCTGTATAGGGGAAGACAGGCCGGGACTTTGGAGTTTGTGATGCAGGAAACACATTTTTCCATCAGCACTTGTTGCCAAGCACAGCGTCTGTTCAATCTGCCCTTCCCCCCCCCCCCTTCCCCTTCCCCTTCCCCTTCCCCCTCCCCCCCGCTGAGTCACACAGTCACCCTGTTCTAGGCTTGTCACAGAGTTATTGTTCTAACACAGGTGCTACTTCCTTCTAAAACGCAGTTGATACCGGTATTACCAACCTTTGCCACTAGGGGAACCCGTCGGATTCCCCTCACAAGACCAGGCTGAAGTTTAACACTCCGATTTTAATGATCCACAAAATACTTTGTAACAACTGAAATTTTTACAAATAAAAAACATAGACTAAAAACAATGCAAGGTGAATTTCCTTTGTTAAAAAATAGCTGAAAATGTAATTCCGTGATACAGACCAAACAAAAAGGGCCAAGATAAAATGGCATCACGGTGAAAACAATAAGTTACAAAACCTTGGCAGTGCAATATGATTCCAACACAACAGGCCAACAATCAAATTCACAAGCCTGTTAGAAAAGTGAAGACCTAACCTGCACCCTCAGTGACTGTTCCCTAACCTGCACCCTCAGTGACTGTTCCCTAACCTGCACCCTCAGTGACTGTTCCCTAACCCACACCCTCAGTGACTGTTCCCTAACCCGCACCCTCAGTGACTGTTCCCTAACCCACACCCTGTGACTGTTCCCTAACCCACACCCTCAGTGACTGTTCCCTAACCCACACCCTCAGTGACTGTTCCCTAACCCACACCCTGTGACTGTTCCCTAACCCACACCCTGTGACTGTTCCCTAACCTGCACCCTGTGACTGTTCCCTAACCTGCACCCTCAGTGACTGTTCCCTAACCCACACCCTGTGACTGTTCCCTAACCCACACCCTGTGACTGTTCCCTAACCCGTACCCTCAGTGACTGTTCCCTAACCTGCACCCTCAGTGACTGTTCCCTAACCCGCACCCTCAGTGACTGTTCCCTAACCCACACCCTCAGTGACTGTTCCCTAACCCGCACCCTCAGTGACTGTTCCCTAACCCACACCCTCAGTGACTGTTCCCTAACCTGCACCCTCAGTGACTGTTCCCTAACCCGCACCCTCAGTGACTGTTCCCTAACCCACACCCTGTGACTGTTCCCTAACCCACACCCTCAGTGACTGTTCCCTAAACCACACCCTCAGTGACTGTTCCCTAACCCGCACCCTCAGTAACTGTTCCCTAACCCACACCCTCAGTGACTGTTCCCTAGCCCACACCCTCAGTGACTGTTCCCTAACCCGCACCCTCAGTGACTGTTCCCTAACCCGCACCCTCAGTGACTGTTCCCTAACCCGCACCCTCATTGATCAGTGATCTAAGGACAGACAGCAGTTGTCCAGAAATGTGGCAGGATCTCCCTCTTTTCTGAGCAATACTATGGCACCACCCAGCTGCAGGTAATTTCAGCACAGGTGGTACTGGCACAGGTAATACTGTCACAGGTGATAGTGGCACAGGTAATACTGCCACAGGTGGTACTGGCACAGGTAATACTGCCACAGGTGATAGTGGCACAGGTAATACTGCCACAGGTGGTACTGGCACAGGTAATACTGCCACAGGTGATAGTGGCACAGGTAATACTGCCACAGGTGGTACTGGCACAGGTAATACTGCCACAGGTGATAGTGGCACAGGTGGTACTGGCACAGGTAATACTGCCACAGGTGATAGTGGCACAGGTAATACTGCCACAGGTGGTACTGGCACAAGTAATACTGCCACAAGTGATCATGGCACAGGTGGTACTGGCACAGCTAATACTAATACTGAAATGCATCGTATTGAGTAGTAAAATGAAAATTATATAAGCACAGCAGGCCAACAGTCCTTATTAAACTGCTGTATTACCCATCTGTGGTCAAAATAAGGACGCGATCAGCAGCGTCCCAAAACGCCGCGCACGTTCAATACACATAACCAAGTCATCTCCGTTACATTGGGAAAATGTAAGACATAGGTGAGATAAATGCGACACCGAAAGTTTTTCTGGGAATAGCTAAATGTAAAAATATGTATTAAACCGGGCTGTAAACATCATCAGCTCATCAGAACAAATTGTACTACAGCTCGGAAACATAACTTGTAAAGCAGTTAGATAGCTACGTACCAAATCCATCTACAGGATAAACTTCAGCACCGAGCACGCTTTGCAGCCCAGTTATACCTAAATGACATGCTGTTGTGCCTCAGAACATAATATTCACCGGTGTTTATCTTCGTGTTAGCTACTTCTACTGTCTATTAACCTTGGTATAACCACCAATGTAACTATACTTTGTACAGGGTCAATGATATTTACCTAGCTTACCAAATAATTTCAGGCGTATGTGACAGGCAAAAACGCATCTCTTTGTTCGCTTGGTGCAGCGCGTACCCAACATGTTTGCCAGCGATGCGTTGGGCGGAGTGTGCTGTTCAAATCACGAACTGGTCCAACGTTTCTAATTTTCAAAGCAAAACCCATTCATTTTCGAGTCTGATCGCGAAAAGTGGCATGTGCTTTTTCGAAAACAAATCATATCACTTTGTTAAAAGCGTAAGTGGAAAAAATGTGGGTGCTAATTTGATATCTAGGTATTATAATCCCTGGAAAAATAACATTGCACGTTTGAAAAACGCGCTCAAAAAGCACACAAAGCGAGTGGTGGTTAAGGCCACACGATATTTTGCGGTACACTGGTCCCGTTATAATCGATTATATTTCCCATAATGTGCAAAGACCTACCATATGCGCGTGGATGTCCTCCGATATCTGGTCTGTGAGTTTGAGAGCACCTGAGAGCGCGAATGCAACGCCCAGTAGTACACGGAGAGCAGTGAACACAAGCGCCATTGTGCTAACAGTATCCTACAGCGGGCGGGGGAGAGAGGCGGAAGAGAAAGCAACGTCCGACAAGCTCGAGCTGCACGGAACTGTGTACCCAGTTGTTATCGCGCGCGTTTTTTGTTTGCGATTGTTTGATTCAGTTTTTTTTTTTTTTGCTTTCTAATAAGTGGCCATGTGTAGACATGGTTTGTTTGCGTGCGTGATTCTGCGTACACTTATGGACACAAATCTTATTAGCTGCATCCCATGCCTGCGCTAATGTACGATTTGTTGTCCATTTAGTAAATCACAGCATGTTTTCAGAGGAGAACCTTAAATTTTGTCTTAACGTGTATTTGATTTTGAACACTATTTCTATGCTGTTACGCTAGTGCCTGTCGCAGCCTTTGAGGAACCCAAAACAGGATTTCATTTGGGATTTTGTGAAACTGGATCTGAATTTTGACAGATTTTGACATGGCAAAGACAGCAGCTCAGAAAACACAATAAATTAATGCGGAGTGGATTTCTGAATGTATTTGTTCCGTCAATCTGCCAGTTTCAGAACCACAATACCAACACCGATCTCGATGTGGCTTTCGGAAGGGAAGAGGTAATTAAGTGGTGTCATAATGGGGTGTCAGGTAAATTCAGGTAAAACTCCAGAAAATACTTATGAGAACATACAATTTTTGCAGGTGTTAGTAAAACATATACCACACTGTGCAAATACATAATTCATAGACTGAAAGGGAATTCTGCAGCTGCTAGAGTACTAACAAGAACTACTGGTACTTACAAGAGAAAGTACTCGCTTCTCTTTTGGTTGCCGTTTAAGTGTAGAATTGACTATAATTTCTACTCCCACTATTTAAGGTTCTAAAAGGTTTGGTTCCAGAATATCGTAGTTACCTATTCTCTGTTCTCTTCCAGGATGGCTTCACTTACAAGATGCGGGCTATTTAAAAAATTTCCAAGCATATCTAAAGTTACAATGGAGGCAGAGCCTTCTCTTACAGAGCTCCTGTCTTACGGAATAATCTCCCTTTGCATGTTTGGGCCTCAGACAAACTCTGGCTTTGGGTGAAGGCTCAGAACTTACGTCTTTATTCAATCCCTTATTTAAAATGTCTGGGGGGGGGGGGGGGGGGGGGGGTAACCATTCAACTATGGTCAGCCTACTAATGTTTGTCTACTTTCTGTGGTCGTGGATCACTGACGTGTTTCCTTACCAGGGAAGCAGGCTCACAGAGAGCGATGATGTCAGGGAATGATACTGGTGCATACATTTGCCTTCTCTGCTCTCGAGTCCTGTATGGTTTATTTGGCCGAAATGCTGTACCTTTGCTGCTCTTTAGGGAACAGCGATTCAAAGTAATTCCTAAAGACATCATAATAAAACAGCAGTTACAGCCAGCTTGATCTACAGTGGGTCCCGAAACAGAACAGTGACACAAAATGTTATTACATTTTTGTCCCTGTTCCCCCGCTCTGGCTCCACCTACGTGCCTATGATTCGTTACCAACAGGTTCCATCGCTCCTCCCCCTCCCCCTCCCCCTCTCTCTCCCTCTCCCTCTCCCCGGTGTTGCTGCACACTTTAACTGGCCGGCCAGTGGAGGATGGACTCCCCCTCTATAGCCGAGTTCCTCTCAAGGGATTCTTCATTGGGGACTTTTTTTTTTCTCACCACCATTTAAGTGTTTTTCTTTCTTTTTTTTTTTTTTACTCAGTTGTTCTCTTTTTGGGGGGTCTTTTGCCCAATTTTATTTTGTATCCCCACTGTAAAGTGTCTTTGTGACAGTGTCATACCAAAAAGCCTTATGCTAATAACATTTAATATAACTATTTTAATAGAGAGGATCATTTACATTTGTACAGAAAAAATGGCACCTGCCCTTTTTAAAGCCTTGTTTGTAATACACAGAGCACAGTGTACTTAGGTAGACATTGAACTGTGAGCCTTGCTTCACATTCATACCTTGCTACAGACTAACCTGATAGTCATGCGTTCATTCTTCTCGATTAGTAACAACAGCTTCCAGTGCTGCTAGGGAAAGGCATAGAATGTGGAATTTTTCAAATTTAATAGAACAAAATGTTTCAGTGTTAAGAATGTGGAGGTGAACATTGTTTGATCTATAGTGATACCTGTGGTGTTGTATATTCAAACTTTGAGTAACACCAGGAACATCACCACATTCTGTGATCATCAATACCTGATGCATACAATTATAACAACTACACTTTCCACAAGTAGAGAATGTCCAGCAACTTTTCAAAACCACAAAAACACTGCAGTAGTACCCATTACTGAGCTTTAGGTCTTTTTCACAGAGGACTTGTTACCCGTTTGAGTCAAAATAGCAAAAACATTACATCATTATTTATTGCCAGGAGCTGGTACAGACAGGGGGGCAGCAGAGAGGGTTACAGACAGGGGGGAGGAGAGAGGGGTACAGACGGGGGCAGTAGAGAGGGGTACAGACAGGGGGCAGCAGAGAGGGGGCAGTCAAGAGGGGGCAGCAGAGAGGGGTACAGACAGGGGGCAGCAGAGAGGGTTGCAGACAGGGGGCTGTAGAGAGGGGTACAGACAGGGGGCAGCAGAGAGGGGTACAGACAGGGGGCAGTAGAGAGGGGGCAGTCAAGAGGGGGCAGCAGAGAGGGGTACAGACAGGGGGCAGCAGAGAGGGTTGCAGACAGTGGGCAGTAGAGAGGGGGCAGCAGAGAGGGGTACAGACAGGGGGCAGTAGAGGGGGGTACAGACAGGGGGCAGTAGAGGGGGGTACAGACAGGGGGCAGTAGAGAGGGGTACAGACAGGGGGCAGTCAAGAGGGGGCAGCAGAGAGGGGTACAGACAGGGGGCAGTAGAGAGGGTTACAGACAGGGGGCAGTAGAGAAGGTTACAGACAGGGGGCAGTAGAGAGGGGTACAGACAGGGGGCAGCAGAGAGGGGTGCAGTTACAGAAGGGTTCACGGTGCAGAATGTGTCATGGGAAACTGCCCCACCCCTGGGCACGGGGGATTGGTGCACGGCCGGAGAATCGGCCGCTCGTCAGACCCGGCCCCACCCCTGGACACGGGGGATTGGTGCACGGCTGGAGAATCGGCCGCTCGTCAGACCCGGCCCCACCCCTGGGCACGGGGGATTGGTGCACGGCTGGAGAATCGGCCGCTCGTCAGACCCTGCCCCACCCCTGGGCACGGGGGATTGGTGCACGGCTGGAGAATCGGCCGCTCGTCAGACCCGGCCCCACGCTCCGCTCTGCGCAGCGTCACACAACATGCGACAGCTGGTGGCTTTCAAACAGGTACTTCTGATCAAAGCTTTCCTGGCAGTCCGCGAACGAGCAGACGAACTTGCGCACGCGCGTGTGCACCCTCTGGTGGGCCTTCAGGTTGTCGAGCCGGTGGAAGCTCTTCCCGCACTGGGTGCAGCCGTAGGGCCGCTCCCCGGTGTGGCTCCTCTGGTGGCTGATCAGGTTGCTCAGCTGCTTGTAGTCCTTGCCGCAGTACCTGCAGCGGTACGGCCGCTCCCCGGTGTGCGTCCTCTGGTGCGAGCTCAGGTGGTGCTTGCGGAAGAAGCCCTTGCCGCAGGTGGCGCAGCTGAACTGGCGGACCCTCTTGTGGTTCCGCTGGTGGGCGGCGAGGTGCAGCTGGTCGGGGAAGCTCTTGGGGCACAGGGCGCAGCGGAAGGGCCGGCGCTGCTCGTGGGTCTGCAGGTGCCTCTTCAGCGACACGCTCCAGGAGAACGCCTTCCCGCAGCAGGGGCAGAGGAACGGGGCCGCCGCGCCGAGCGAGCCGTCCGCCGCCGCGGCCTCGTCCGCCGCGGCGTTCTGCCGCTTCCCCCCGGAGTCCTGCAGGCTCAGGCACTCCACCCGCACCGAGCAGGCCCTCAGGGGCCCCGGGACGCGCCCGCCGCGACTGGCACTGCCCGCCGCCTCCGTCTGCGCCACCCTGCCGTCCGTCTCCTCCCTGTACCGCCCCCGGTGGGAGGAGCCTATCCCCGGCCCCGCCTCCTCTGCCCACACGGGCTGCATGCTGAGTTCCTCTTTAAAGGGGTCCGCCCCCGGCGCCTCCCCCTCGCCGGCGTAGCGGAAATCCGCGTAGGCGTCCTCGCTGTCCCCCTGCATCAGCTCAGGCTCCGCCCACACAAACGGCTCTGGGGCCGCCCCCGGGCCGGGCCGCACCTCGGCAGCCATGCCCCCATTCAGGCCCGAGTCCCAGTCAGAACCAACACTCCTCTCTGCTTCTGTGGAAAATAAGCAATTCCCCTTAGATTTGTACAAAGCACTTCTAATAGCATGCATGCCATTTTTTAAAGTAATGTGCGTGCAAAAAGTGTTTTTGAGTACGTTAATAGGATAGTCTGATCTGCACATTTTACAACGATCTTCCAAACCTGTAGCATTTGCCAAAACCCAAACACACAGACAAAAATAATTAACATCAGCTCTTGCGTCCAAGGTAACCTAAGTATTTGTGTCATTTCTTTGTAGAGTTCCCAAATTACCTAAAATATCCCCCCTCCAATCACTCCCCAGGCTGTTCTCCTGCTCCTCCAACCTTTCCTTCTTAATGACCGATTCAGAGAGGAGTTCACCACTCTGAGAGAGAGAGAGGGAGGGAGAGAATGATTAAAACAGGAAATGCCTAACTAGATATACCAGAATCAAACTTTATCGGCAAAGTATGTTTTCTGCATACAAGATATACGACTTGGTCAATCAGTTGCTCTCTGAGCAAAATTCAAGACAAAGACGAGACAAACTGGGACCCAAAAATGCTTAGCTAGATGTAGCCTACTGTGTTAAAACATATTCGATACTCGCAGGAAAAAACGCTTTTAATTCGTATATTTAAGCTTAGCTATTGGTTTTGTGAATCAGGTTTTATAGCCTATGGTTTTGTTTCCTTTCATTTCTGGATTTCTAAGCCTACAATTAGAAAGATTCGCGTAGTGATTGAAAACGGTAACTGAGGTAAAGTACCCGGGTGACCGTGCCTAAAACAAATACAAATGCACGCCTGTCAACCAACCGGAATTCAAGCCACGGTATAAGTAGCGTGTATATGCGCACATTTACACATTAACGCAGTTACGCGAGGCAAACGAAATGTAATCAGTGTTTATCATAAACTCGTATTAAGAACGAACTTAAATATCTCCCACCTGTTCTACAATAACACACTGTCTGAAGTCCTCTTCCTCCGGGGGTAAACAATACCTCGTCGCAAATGCATCCTTAAACTCCTGTCCTTTCTTTCCGTACTCACGCGCAGTCTTCAGCTCTCTCTCCATCTCCTGTAATTTCATTTTCAGCGTTTCGTTCTCTTTCTGACTATGAAATATTTCCAAACGCAGAACAGCGGAACCATCTTCAATAAGTTTACCGATCTCTGCCACAGCATCTTTTGTCAACGCATCTAAAATAGAATGCAACTGTTTCTGAACATTAATACCATAATAAGCCATTTTAGCTTTTAAGCGCCACACCGCTGTTCGTTAGTTACAAACCTAATTAACAACAACCTAGAGTAATTTTACACATGTCAAAACATTTAAACAATTATTCCTAACTGAAATAAACGTACGTTTTTAACAGTTAACGGCAAATGACTACTGAATGTTACAGGACTCCCCAAGTTGCTTGGGAAAAATTACCCTGAAACTTCCGGAGACGTCACTAAGAAAATGTAATCACTTCCGGGTAACTATGGGAGTACGGTACTTTAAATTTAAATCTTCAAACCAAGACAATCCGTATGAGCCAAAAAACGCATGTGTCTGGTATGTGCGGCAGAATAAATGCTACAGACTATGAATGCTTAATTTTAATAAGATCACTTCACATCCATGTAATGCTAATAAATCCAAGCCGATGTAAAATTCTAAATCAAGAGCCGTGGGAGTGAGTGAGTGAATGTGTGTGTGTGTGTGTGTGTGTCTGCGCGGGTGCATGAGTGTGTCTGCAGGTGTGTGTGCGTATGCGTTTGCAGGTGTGTGTATGAGTGTATGTGTGTGCAGAGATCTGAAATGCAAGCTGGGGGGCTGGAGAATGGACAAGGAAATGTGATTGACAATATTGGAAGTCATAGAAAGTTTTAATAATGTAAATAATCATAAAATATAATAGAAGAAATAATATTAAGTGTTGAACAAACAAAGGGTCAATACTCTAAATAACAGAGCTTACATAAGTGAGATTAATATTTTTATTTCATAATTCACAAAACAAAGGCATTCTACTGAGAATAGCCCTATGGATGCATGATTTTATTCAGTTTAACAATCAGACACATACTTAATCCCCCTGCACGCACACTCACACACACAAACTCACACGCATGCACACACACACACACACACAATGCACAGTGTCCAACATTTTTCACTTTTGAAATGAGTGCAACACCAAAGGAAATATAAGCCTACATCTATTTCCAAAACAAAATGTACAGGTGATAGTCTGTAAACATTACATATCATCCCAGCCGAGCAGCTCTAACTCCTGCATCATCATCAAACACTGTCATGACATGGGAAATCTAGTACTCGAGAGAGGGGTAAGGATGGGGGTTTGGGGAGCCCTCACTGCTGGCAGTGCAAGGGGGGGGGGGGGGTGTAGCCCAGTGACACCAAGTACCATGAGCCCCCAGGCATTTTCCCTGCCCCCCTAACCCCAAAACTCTGCTCACCCCCCCCAGAACCCCTCATGGGCTGCTGCACATCCCACCAGGGTCTATCCCCCGAGGGGTGGAGGGGGAGATGGTTGCAGCAGCTACCAAGGACAGATTTCCTTCTCTGTGAAGCGCGTTCTGCTAGCCGGGCCGGGCCAGGGGGAAGATCCACTGGCTACATGACGCTGGTGCTGTGAAGGGCGGGGCAGGGCGGTGCAGGACAGGGCAGGGTGGGGTGGGGCAGGGCGGGGCGGGGCGGGGCAGGGCAGGGCAGGGTGGGGCGGGGCAGGGTGGGGCAGGCCGGGCGGGGCAGGGTGGGGTGGGGCGGGGCGGGGCGGTGCAGGGTGGGGCAGGGCGGGGCGGGGCAGCTACATGACGCTGGTGCTGTGGAGGGCTGTGGTGCGGTTTCCCCCGCAGTGAGTCCTCATGTGACTGCGCAGAACGCAGGGCTGGGTGAAGCTCTTCCCGCACTGCTCGCAGCCGTACGGCCTCTCGCCCGTGTGGATCCTCTGGTGCACCTTCAGCACGTACTTCCTGTTGAAGCTCTTGCCGCACACGCAGCTGAAGGTCTCGCCGTTGTGGCTGCGCTGGTGGGTCTTCAGCGTGCTCAGCTGCTTGAAGCTCTTCCCGCAGGCGGCGCAGGCGTACGGCCGCTCGCCCGTGTGGATCTTCTCGTGCTCCTTCAGGTTGTACTTGCGGCTGAAGTCCTTGCCGCAGGTGGCGCAGCTGAAGGGCTTCTCCCCGGAGTGGCACTTCTGGTGCTGTCGCAGGTGGTGCTGGCAGGCGAAGGTCATGTCGCACTGCGCGCACTTGAGCAGCTTCTCGCCGGTGTGGTAGCGCTGGTGTATGCGCAGGTAGTACCGGCGGGCGAAGGTCTTCCCACACTGCGCGCAGGACAGAGACGTCTGCTCCGTGTGCGTCAGCTCGTGCACTCTGAGGTCACGGGGGCGGGCGAACCGTTTCTCGCAGTACCTGCAGCGGTGCGGCTTCGCCCCCGCGCCGGCCTGGTCGTGGGCCATCCCAAACCCCGCCCTCTCAGAGAACACAATCCTTAACCCCGCCTCCTCGGAGTGCACAACCCCGGGCCCCGCCTCCTCGGAGTGCACAATGCCTGGCCCCGCCTCCTCCCCCCACACTGGCAGCACCACAGTCTCCAGTTTAATGGCCGCAGTGGGGGGGGGCAGGCTGTGCTGGACCCCCCCCTCGGCAGAGGCACTCCGCTGTGGCTGTGGGGGCGGAGTCAGGCTCTCCGGGTCCTTCTCTGTCGTGTCAGAGCAGTGCGAGTCTTCAGCGTCTCCGCCCCAGTCATCATCTTCACTCAGCTCTCCAGCGCCCTCTGCAGGTGGGGCTTTAGCAGGTGAGCTCACCCAGTGGCTGCAGCCCAAATCCCCGGCCCCGGCTCCTGTAGGGAAGGACAGAACACGCTCTTATAGCCGTTAGCCGCAGCCGCCGGAGGCTACGTACTTCAGCGCTGCGGCGGGTCTGGCTCCGCCCACTCACTCTCAGGACGGGAGTCCAGCTGTGTGTGAGCGTCACTGCCTCCCCAGACCTCTTCACAGCTCTCCACCTTTATAAGAGAGGGCCCCCCCTCCACGTCTGCAGGCTGAGACACAGGCCAGAGAGAGTCACTGACAGGGAACCAGAGTCTGTGCTCAAACTACACACTGCAATTTAATCTAGGGTACAAACACTGATACTGTACACAGCACTATGGTTTAATCTGGGACACACACACTGATACTGTACACAGAACTATGGTTTAATCTGAAACACACACACTGATACTGTACACAGAACTATGGTTTAATCTGAGACACACACACTGATACTGTACACAGAACTATGGTTTAATCTGGGACATAATCACTGATACTGTACACAGAACTATGGTTTAATCTGGGACACACACTGATTCTGTACACTACACTATGGTTTAATCTGGGACACAATCATTGATACTGTACACTGCACTATGGTTTAATCTGAGACACTGATACTGTACACTGCACTGTCAGCATATTCCTGAACATTCAATACAGATAAAAACCATTATTATCATTACTATAAATATTATTATTAGTAGTAGTAGCAGTAACAGTAGTAGTGATATGAGTAGCAGTAGTAGTAGTAGTAGCAGCAGTAGTGTAGTAGTTACGAATATAATTCAGCATGTCAGAACACTGACAACTTCAATTGTCATTACATCATATAATACGAACTATTAACACCTCATAAATCGAATTTATTTTAAAAGTATAAAAGTAAACACTTTTACAAATACTTCCCTTAACTACTTTAAGTACGCACCTCGAAGTTAAAACTTCAGAAAGATATTTTTGAATTCTACAGGTATAGAAGTATTTTCAACACCACAATACACCCAACTTTAACCGATCACCTGGCGTGTTATTTTACCGTTAGATTTAGCTTTCCAAAATTCCTTCACGCGATTTATACCTGACAATAATATCCTGTAAGAATTAAATGCTTATGAAAACTCTCCCAGGCTGTGTGAATACGGACCCAGTCCTCGTCAGCCTGAAAGAGGGACTGCGTTCCGCAGACGCTGTCGCCGTTTTCGGCGGCTCCAGCCGACCTCAGCTCGCCCTCTATCAGCTGCAACTTCTTCCTCAGTGCCTGGTTCTCTCGCTGGCTTCGCGAAATCTCCAAAAACAGAACCGCAGAACTGTCTTCGAAAAGTTTATTTATCTCCGCGACGGCCGCATTGGTCAGTGCCTCCATAATGGAATTCAACTGTGCTTTGACAGAAACACAGTTTGACATTTTGCCTCATCAACCTCACGACAACCTCCCGACTCTTTGCGATTCGGTGAAGCTCTGTGCTTCTCTTAAGTGTCTCTGCAGCCTTCTAATAATCAGCTTTTTGTTTCGTTTATTTTTTTTCCCACTCTTATCACTCAAAGGCTGTAAACCCACAGCTGTGATTAAGCCGCAAGCTTTCAACGTCGCATCCGGCCCTCTTCCTCGCTGGCTTTTTTTAACCTCAATAAACCAGAATAGGTACCACAGCGCCACCTTGTGAGCTGGAGCGTTGTGGCAGAAAACAGCAGTGGAATGACCGCGGACTGAATTGAGGTTTTACAAGGCTGCAAAAATTTTTAATGCCATTTCACACCACTTCGTTTAAGTATGCGAGATCAGTATACGGTGCGGTTAGGTTCGTCTGGATCATCTTTTGTATTGAAAATGTCGCCCACATTTGCACTGCTGACTGGAACACTCACACTGTATGACTACATTGGTAAAATGTGGGGTGCAGTATTCTAAGTGAAGGACCAAGTAAATAAACAAATATTCATCGAACAGTTTAGCAAGCAGATTACATGTATACCTTATATAGTTATCTAGTTTAACAACCAAGTTATTATTTAATCATATTGCACAGTACAAGACACACTTGGTCAGCTACTGTAAGCTCCAAAAACGACAAATGATAAGGTAAACCCGTTATACCATCAAGCCAAGCCAGCTACAATTTTTTCAGTAGAATACGCTAGCTATGTAATGCAGTAAGCCAGCTAGTGAACTCGGCTAGCTTGTAGTTTCAGTGTGTTTTTGTGCTAGTAAGATAAATTAGCCAATCGGGCTACAAAGTGAAAGGCACTTTTCAAAATCGGCGGCCTGTTTTTATTGTTGGGAAACCTGTATCCACAATTTTCCTGCTGTTAGCTACCTGGAAAATAAGTTAATAAATACACATGTACATTTTTCACTAAACAACCAATTATAATAGGCCTACAATAACATGATCAATGTTTCTTTTGTTTATTTTGCTCAGAAATTCCATGCAGACATTAATAATTGAAAAGACAACATGAACAGTACATTTTTTTAAAAAAAGAACCATCTTTCATGCACACAGAACCCCCTGTAGGGTGAAAAAGAGTAAAAAATGGGACATTTTCGTGGTTACAAAGCTCATATCACAGTGAAAGAGAATCACTGTGAATGTCATAAATACGTTATAAATATCACTTTGAATGGGAAACGCAAACAAGAGTACACATTCACACCCTCACATTATCATTAACCGCCCTACATATCTGCAGATGGGTTGGTAAAGCACAGATGCCAAAATGCATGTACATATAAATGTATACACGAGAATCTCTGCCTCCAAACTGCGTAGGTGGTGTCCATTATCACGCCCTCGGCAATAAGCTTCAGGTGAGGTGCAGTTTCTGGGAAGGTGGCGGTGGAAGCGTGCAGAAGTCTTTAGTAAGAATCTTACCAGGGTGGGGCATCATGGGAAACCCCTTTCTTTGGGGTGTTTTATCTGGTGCAGAAGGTCAGACCGGATAAATATGACCTGGGTGGAGGAGATGGCTAAACGAAACTGGCCTTTCCAAACGCAGTCGTATCGAGTCCCTCGTAGTGCACTCTCATGTGCTTTCTGAGATTGTTCCGCCGAGTGAAGCTCCTCCCGCACTGCTCGCAGCTGTACGGCCTCTCGCCCGTGTGGATCATCTGGTGCAGCTTCAGGACGTGCTTCGTGCTGAAGCTCTTGCCGCACACGCAGCTGAACGGCTGGCCCCGGTGCCTCCGCTGGTGCACCTTCAGCGTGCTCAGCTGCTTGAAGCCCTTCCCGCACACGCCGCAGGCGTGCGGCCGGGCGTCCGAGTGGGTCTTCTGGTGCTCCTGCAGGTGGTACTTGCGGCTGAACTCCCTCCCGCAGGTGGCGCAGCGGAAGGGCTTCAGCCCCGAGTGCGTCAGCAGGTGCTGCTTCAGGTGGTTTCGGCAGACGAAGGTCCTCTGGCACTGCGCGCAGGGGAACAGCTTCTCCCTCGTGTGGTGCCGCTGGTGTATTTTGAGGTAATCTCGGCGGGAGAAGTTTTTCCCGCACTGCGCACACGGGAAAGAGCCTGACTCCGCCCCCTCCTCGGCAGCGGGACAGCGCCGGGGCTGTGGGGGCGGAGTCAGGCTCTCCGGGTCCTTCTCTGTCGTGTCAGAGCAGTGCGAGTCTTCAGCGTCTCCGCCCCAGTCATCATCTTCACTCAGCTCTCCAGCGCCCTCTGCAGGCGGGGCTTTAGCAGGTGAGCTCACCCAGTGGCTGCAGCCCAAATCCCCGGCCCCGGCTCCTGTAGGGAAGGACAGAACACGCTCTTATAGCCGTTAGCCGCAGCCGCCGGAGGCTACGTACTTCAGCGCTGCGGCGGGTCTGGCTCCGCCCACTCACTCTCAGGACGGGAGTCCAGCTGTGTGTGAGCGTCACTGCCTCCCCAGACCTCTTCACAGCTCTCCACCTTTATAAGAGAGGGCCCCCCCTCCACGTCTGCAGGCTGAGACACAGGCCAGAGAGAGTCACTGACAGGGAACCAGTCTGTGCTCAAACTACACACTGCAATTTAATCTAGGGTACAAACATTGATACTGTACACTGCACTATGGTTTAATCTGGGACACAATTACTGATTCTGTACACCGCACTATGGTTCAATCTGGGACACACACACTAATACTGTACACAGAACTATGGTTTAATCTGGAGACACACACACTAATACTGTACACAGAACTATGGTTTAATCTGGAACACACACACTGATACTGTACACAGAACTATGGTTTAATCTGGGACACAATCACTGATACTGTCCACTGCACTATGGTTTAATCTGGGACACAAACACTGATACTGTACACAGAACTATGGTTTAATCTGAGACACACTCACTGATACTGTCCACACTCCACAACACTATGTGCTACTACTGTGCGATATTGACACTAAAAGGTAAATTATATTTGCAGTTGTAGGTGATAGGTAGCTACGACGCCTTCTTTGCCTCTGACTTGCTTGCTGCAGTTCTGAAAATTTCCTAAATGTTGGCGTAAGGATGCTGTTCTTGGCCCTGTTCCAAAAACCATCCTCAGCTGTGCCCTGTCTCCTACCTCCGTCTTCAGATCGCTCCGCATCCCCATTAATTTCCTCTTCAGCTCCTGGTTCTCTCTCCGGCTTTCAGATATTTCCAAACGCAAAACGACAATGATGTCACGGAAAAGTTTGCTTATCTCTACAACTGCAGACTTCGCGAGCGCCTCCATGATTGCGTTCAACTGTCCCTCGACAGTATCACAGTTAGTCATTTCACCTGATCGTCGAAACAACCTCCTGAACCTGCTAAAATTATTTTTAACGTTTACAATTTTTGCTGTTTGTCAAATGTTACATACACCGTTTCGATGTACTTGCCTCGGTTCACTTATGCACTTATGCGCGTGCACACTTCCTAAGAGATTGCTGATAACAGACAGCAACAAATGAATACAATTATATGTCGCTTGTTAGTGACGTAACCCCAGGCCTTTCGTTTCAAAATAAAAGTGTTCGACCTCAACTGCTAGAAAGCGTTCAGGGTCCACATCGCTGTTGTTAACTGAATACTGAACTAAAAACAGATTTTTATCGAATGAATTGCTCATTTACGAAAACGAATGTCTTTCTTTGCATTCTAGCTCATAATAAGCCACATTACATAATTTCCTGTGCCTTCATTGGTCAGAAATGCAACATCAATCTTTCAGTATAGCTGAATAATGCTGGACTTCAGTGTTTCCCTAGCCTGACCCTCGGGGCAGATTGTATATGCTGGGTTTTGTTCCAGCCATAGTAACGGACTGTATTCTACTGACCTGCTAATTAATAAGACACTAATCATTCTTAATTTGACTTTTTACATCTGTTGAAGGATGATTTACCGCTACTCACTACTCACACCTGCACACACAGGTATTACTCACACCTGCACACACAGGTACTACTCACACCTGCACACACAGGTACTACTCACACCTGCACACACAGGTACTACTCACACCTGCACACACAGGTATTACTCACACCTGCACACACAGGTATTACTCACACCTGCACACACAGGTACTACTCACACCTGCACACACAGGTACTACTCACACCTGCACACACAGGTACTACTCACACCTGCACACACAGGTACTACTCACACCTGCACACACAGGTATTACTCACACCTGCACACACAGGTATTACTCACACCTGCACACACAGGTATTACTCACACCTGCACACACAGGTACTACTCACACCTGCACACACAGGTACTACTCACACCTGCACACACAGGTATTACTCACACCTGCACACACAGGTATTACTCACACCTGCACACACAGGTATTACTCACACCTGCACACACAGGTACTACTCACACCTGCACACACAGGTATTACTCACACCTGCACACACAGGTATTACTCACACCTGCACACACAGGTACTACTCACACCTGCACACACAGGTATTACTCACACCTGCACACACAGGTACTACTCACACCTGCACACACAGGTATTACTCACACCTGCACACACACAGGTACTACTCACACCTGCACACACAGGTATTACTCACACCTGCACACACAGGTATTACTCACACCTGCACACACAGGTACTACTCACACCTGCACACACAGGTATTACTCACACCTGCACACACAGGTACTACTCACACCTGCACACACAGGTACTACTCACACCTGCACACACAGGTATTACTCACACCTGCACACACAGGTACTACTCACACCTGCACACACAGGTATTACTCACACCTGCACACACAGGTACTACTCACACCTGCACACACAGGTATTACTCACACCTGCACACACAGGTATTACTCACACCTGCACACACAGGTACTACTCACACCTGCACACACAGGTACTACTCACACCTGCACACACAGGTACTACTCACACCTGCACATACAGGTACTACTCACACCTGCACACACAGGTACTACTCACACCTGCACACACAGGTATTACTCACACCTGCACACACAGGTATTACTCACACCTGAACACACAGGTATTACTCACACCTGCACACACAGGTATTACTCACACCTGCACACACAGGTATTACTCACACCTGCACACACAGGTACTACTCACACCTGAACACACAGGTACTACTCACACCTGCACACACAGGTACTACTCACACCTGCACATACAGGTACTACTCACACCTGCACACACAGGTACTACTCACACCTGCACACACAGGTACTACTCACACCTGCACATACAGGTACTACTCACACCTGCACACACAGGTACTACTCACACCTGCACACACAGGTACTACTCACACCTGCACACACAGGTACTACTCACACCTGCACACACAGGTACTACTCACACCTGCACACACAGGTACTACTCACACACCTGCACACACAGGTACTACTCACACCTGCACACACAGGTACTACTCACACCTGCACACACAGGTACTACTCACACCTGCACACACAGGTATACTCACACTGCACACACAGGTACTACTCACACCTGCACACAGGTACTACTCACACCTGCACACACAGGTACTACTCACACCTGCACACACAGGTACTACTCACACCTGCACACACAGGTACTACTCACACCTGCACACACAGGTATTACTCACACCTGCACACACAGGTATTACTCACACCTGCACACACAGGTGTTTGCATCCTTCCCATCAAATCAGCCCATCTCACTCTCACAGAGGCAAAATAAAAAGTTCAGACTTTCTTAAATTATAAACTTTTTATTTTACAATCTCAAAAAAATTCTATTCACTTTTCAGGGAGAATGATGCCATCACACTGCAAAACACAAAAAAACAACAACAAAAAAACAAATGAGAAAAGTTTGTTAGCTGGGTGTGCTGCAATAAATTAGGGAAAAGCCAAAACCTCCTCCAGACTGCAGTTAACCAGGAGGGTGTTCACTTTAATATCAGTCACCTGCTCATCTGCAACCAGAACCCACCTTCTGCTGGAACCAGCGCATGGCTTCCTCCTTGTGAATCCGGTGTCTGAACCCGACCGACCTGTCTTCCGTCGCTTATCCGCGATGCTGAAGCCAGGTCTGCCCATTACCTGAGTGGCGGAGGGAGAGAAGGAGGGAGGGAAGGATGGAGAGGGAGGGAAGGAGAGAAAGAGCCGTGTTACTGCACGTGCCTGAAAGTCCTCAGGCTCTTTGAGAGAAGGTTTGAATCTTAAGCAATCTGCCCTGTAGTGAAGTATGATAAACATGTAGAGCTGTAGCAGTTGTCAAAGATCTGTGTTGATGCCCCTTGATGGAGAACAGGCTGATGATAGCGTGAGGGCTGATCAAGTTCATTTCCTGTCTTTTGAGGCTCAGCAAATGCCAAAACATTTTTTATTCATATGAAATGAGTCATATCATCAAATGTAATCAGTCTACTCACTAGAAGTATGATAATCCATGCATAGGAAAACTACAGTTCCCAGCATGCATCGCTTAGGATCACATCCAGGAACTGCAGCCATAATTGTACTGGGTGCGTTTTAGAGCCAACTTTTGCCAGATTATTTGGCCAAAATTACAAAGTCTTTTTTTATTTAAATCATTGCCACACAATGACACTGGCCACACCAGGCCCGATAATGTTAAACCTCAATGGATATTGATTTAAACTTAATTGTAAATGCTCACAAAGCTGTAGTTTATTGCAAAGAATTGCACTCACCGCCATCTTGGATGATGTGAAAGAGAACAGATTACTTCCGGTTTTCATCTTTGTACAAGTGTTACCACTTAACAGTTCGAAGAAACACAGGGAACCCACTACTCACCACAGTGAGTCAGGACCTTTCAGAAAGACAGCATTTCCTACAGCGTTGGGATTCATTCAGCCTGAGGGAAGACTGCCCCCCTACTGGCCCGCCAACACCACTGCAGTTTTCCGAGGTAGCCTCCCATGCCTGTACTAACCAAGCCCACGTTTGCTTAGCTGCAGCCATTCAGCAGAAGGATGCCACGCTAACTGCAGAACTAAAAATGAAACGGGGTCGCTGGTCAGCTGCTCACTCAGACAAACCGCCTCTTGCAGCCCATGTGTGAGCACCACAGTTTCGGACCGAATCCGGCCCGTGCCGGCACCGACTGCGGCCGACAGCCCTGCAGGGGTGGCGCATAACTGGCCTCTACCCCAAGGGATTTATGGGAGGGCTTGCTTTCTGAGCACACGTGTGATTGGGTCCCCCTCCAGCTTGGGAAAAGAAGCAGATGGCTTGCCCCACATAGCCTAGAGGAGAACAGCAAGGAGTCTGCATGTATCAGCACGCTTGCACATAGTTTGTGAAATGGACATTCCAAATTCGGGTGGGATTGGAGATGCCAAAAAAAAGATATCACCATTAATAGAGGTTGCAGGGAGTGTTTATGCAAATAGTACATCAAAGATGATTGGCTGCTATAATTGAAATCCAGAATTTACACCAGCTCTGCAGCCATATCTAACTGCTTGTTTTGTCCAGTGATTTAAAAAAAAAATTATTGGAATGAAAATTGCACCACTCCTGAGGCTGGATACCTGCTCCACTAACAGTGAATTCATCTTAGTGTGGTAGTTAAAGACCCCCAATTCCCTCCTGTCACAACATGTTTCATATTTTCTCAACTATCCATCAAGGCCGCCCAACCCTGCTCCTGGAGATCTACCGTCCTGTAGGTTTTCACTCCAGCTTATTATTAGAATCAGGTGTGCTGAAATTAGGGTCATAATGAAGACCTGCAGGATGACGGGCCTCAGGGAATGGGGGCTGGCAGTGCTGCTGTACATAGTCTTTGTGTGATTGTTGGGCTTTTTTTTGTTTTTGTCGCCAGGTGGAGTTCACCACATGATCCGTACGGAAATGCAGAACCTGACAGGCTAGATCGCCCTCGTTCTCAGCCTCAGGCAACATTCCGTGCGTGCGAGGAACCGTCGAACCTGAGCGCAGGCGGGACAGAAACAGAGTTAATGCCGGGTCAGGCGCCCCGTTCACCACCCAGCCCGCTAACGAGCTCGAAGATAAAATCTGCGCAAGACTGCGCAAGACTGCGCAAGACTGCGCAAGCCGCTTTCTGCTGCTTTTGTTACTTTTTCATTCATAAATAAGAAAGAAATGTGAACTTGTTTTCCAAATTGATCAGCGGAAATTCTGAAAATGCTCACTTCATATAAAGTATTTCTGAAGTAGGGAGCGGGAGTGCTGAGGAGACATGGTCTTCCCGTAATGGTATTCATATTCATAATTCATAATCTGAGTCTGACAGCCAGCTAGCTCCAGTAAACGGGCTCAGACCAGCATTGCCAGGTCCGCAGTTTTCTCATCCAATTGCATTTCTTCGAAGATAAAATGGTGGGCACAGTCAGGCACAGTACATCAGGCAAGAAACTGCTCATTTACCCCTAAAAATTGAGTTTTGTCTGAGACAGACAGTTTTGTCTGAGGGCTTGTTTCTGGTCTTTGTGGGTTATTTTTGGGGAGACCATTGTGATGGAAAATGTATCTGACCTGGCAGCACTTCTCTTCCCACGCCCACTCACTCCGGAGCCTGTGGGCTCCGCCCACTTCAGGCCCTGACCGGTGCATGGCTTCTGCACCGCTGCAGCCACACCACCGCATGGCTGCAGCAACCGCACCGCATGGCTGCAGCAACTGTCGCATGGCTGCAGCAACACCACTGCATGGCTGCAGCAACCGCACCGCATGGCTGCAGCAACACCACTGCATGGCTGCAGCAACCGCACCGCATGGCTGCAGCAACTGTCGCATGGCTGTCGCATGGCTGCAGCAGCAACCCACCGCATGGCTGCAGCAACCGCACCGCGTGGCTGCAGCAACAGCACCGCATGGCTGCAGCAACACCACTGCATGGCCGCAGCAACAGCACCGCATGGCCGCAGCAACAGCACCGCATGGCTGCAGCAACTGTCGCATGGCCGCAGCAACAGCACCGCATGGCTTCAACACCATTGCATGGCAAATACTCTGGACTCTTTACAACTAGAAATAGCCAGACAGGAACTGCTGAAGAAGACTGGAAAGACCAGTTCAGTTCTCTGCATTCTCTCATAGTTTTTCATGTATATTCTTGTTTTACTGTTCAGACGTCTCTGCTGACACTCTACCAGAGTAGAAAGACGGAAGGGCCAATCAGCTATGTGTATGTGTGTCTGTGTTTGTGTGTGTGGGTGTGTATGTGTGTCTGTGTGTGTGTGTGTGTGTGTGTGTGTGTGTGTGTGTGTGTGTGTGTGTGTGTGAGTGTGTATGTGTGCCTGCGTGTGTGTGTGTGGGTGTGTGTGTGTGAGTGTGTATGTGTGTCTGCGTGTGTGTGTATGTGTATGTGTGTCTGTGTGTGTGTGAGTGTGTATGTGTGTCTGTGTGTCTCTGTGTGTGAGTGTATATGTGTGTCTACGTGTGTGTGACTGCGTGTGTGTGTATGTGTGTGTGTGTGTGTGTGTGTGTGCGTGTGTGTGTGAGTGTATATGTGTGTCTGCGTGTGTCTGTGTGGGTGTGTGTGACTGCATGTGTGTGTGTGTGTGTGTATGTGTGTGAGTGTGTGTGTGTGTGTGTGTATATGTGTGGGTGTGGGGGGTGGTGTTTTTGAGCACCATTTTGAAGAGCAATATGAAACTTTCCAGGCATACCAATTCTGCTATTGGCTGCTGAGACAACCTGGTTGACCTCACTGCCTACAGCAGCCAATCACTGGCATGCGTGAGACTGTTGCTGGGCGAGGCTTCTCTAAAAGTACAGTTTTTCTAAAGTAGACATCAGGTAAGCATTCTTGTAAAAGCAATACTGGTTTCAGAACATCCCTTCGCCCCCAGAACCCCCGTGCAAGGGGGGGGGGGGGGGGGGGGTAGGTTTAACACCCTCAACAGGGTCTTGGAAAATCCTTGAACATATGCTCATATTGGAAAGTCATGGAAAAGTCATGGAAAGTAACTGTTTTAGGAAAGGGCCAGGAGAAAAAATACATTTACAATGGGTAAAAAGCATCAATCTTTCGTGCTAACTCACTAGCACGATATCACTTTCTCTTACGTTGAGTAATATCAGTGTGTTAACACAGTGTCTCTCCAACTCAGGCCTGGGGGAACGCTGTGTATGCTGGTTTCATTCTCAATTGCTCGTTCAGTGAAGGTTGTTGAACACATCAATCATCAATCAATCAAATTTTTTTATATGCATATTTCACAGCAATTGTCACGATACGCTTCACAGATGTTGGACCTCCCACTGGTTTTTCCATTAAATCCTCTACAAGAAGTGATGGTAACACTATACAATAAGGTCACATGAATTGGTATTAACTAATGTAGTTGTTAACTAACTACTGAAAAGTTTGTATGTACAGCTTTTTTGTTTGTACATCATTAATTCATGTTATCAACTACATTAGGTAAAGCCGATTCATATTTAGACTTGAAAACAGTTCATGTATTTGTTAATCCATCCATTATCTACACTTGCTTATCCTGAGCAGGGTAGCAGTGGGTGCTGGAGCCTATCCCAGTAACTTAACTTATAACTAATTATAGGTTTATCCTATGCTTTGCTAATGTATAAATAATCATGTAACTAATACATTAGTTAATATATTTGTTAACTACTAACTACATTTCATGTCTAATTCATGTATTCGTATTCGTACATCATTAATTAATGTTAACAGCTACATTAGTTAATGCCAGGTCATGTGAGCTTATTGTAAAGTGTTACCAAAATGATTTGTATTGTGTGGGACCTTGTGCCCTATTCTAAAACCCCATGTCTGTTAGTGTACTGCCCATTGTGTACTAAAACCGATGAACTGAATAGTACGCAGTATGCTTTGTAGACAGTACACATGTTGAGGACATAGTAGTTAGGAGGCATGGACTGAACCCAAGTGTGGGGCAGTTACACATACACACACATACACACATGCACACACACACACACACATACACACTCACACACACACATACACACTCACATACACACACACACATATACACATACACACCACACACGCACACTCACACACACACACACACACACACACGCACACACTCACATACACACACACAAACACACACACACATATACACATACACACCACACACACCCACACACACACACAGTAAAGACAGGAGGGTGAGGTTAATGATCTTTATTGCTGCCAGAAGACCGATTACAGGGCAATATCAGTGGAGGCGTGGCCACAGACCAGCCCTCCACCACTGGAAGGTAAGCATCCAGTCCTCTCCACCTCCGGGACAGGATGAGCAGCAGTCTCTGGGGGGGGGGGGGGGGGGGGGGGGGGGGGGGGGGGGGGGGGGGGGTTGTGCCTGAGGGAGGGGGTGTGGCTCACTTCTTTCCCCCAGCCTTTATAGCAGACTTGGTGACCTTGCCGCTGGAGGCGGTCTTCTTCTCAACGGACTTGATGACACCAACGGCCACAGTCTGCCTCATGTCACGCACAGCAAAGCGTCCTGCAGAGAAGGAGAGACGTTAGCCAATCACGTACACAGAGGGGATGATGTTAGCCAATCACATACGCAGAGGGGATGATGTTAGCCAATCACATATGCAGAGGGGATGATGTTAGCCAATCACGTACACAGAGGGGATGATGTTAGCCAATCACATATGCAGAGGGGATGGTGTTAGCCAATCACATACGCAGAGGGGATGATGTTAGCCAATCACGTACACAGAGGGGATGATGTTAGCCAATCACATACTCAAAGGGGATGATGTTAGCCAATCACATACGCAGAGTGGGTGATGTTACCCAATCACATATGCAGAGGGGATGATGTTAGCCAATCACGTACACAGAGGGGATGATGTTAGCCAATCACATACTCGTAGGGGATGATGTTAGCCAATCACATACGCAGATGGGATAATGTTAGCCAATCATATACGGAGAGGGGATGATGTTAGCCAATCGTAGACGCAGAGGGGGAGATATTAGCCAATCACATGCGGTGTGTGGGGAGATATTAACAAATCGTATACGCAGAGGGGGAGACGTTGGCCAATCACAGCTTCTCGTCACACAGCAATAACAGAGAGTTCTGGGGAATTTCCATGTTTCAGAGCTCACCTTTACAGTAACATCCAGTAAATGTACATGATAAAGCAAAAGTCCTATTTGCATGACTGACAGCCCACTAAGCCAATAAGAGTCATTGAATTATCATTTTGAGCGTGTTGATTGTGACCCTGAGCCGATCTACAGCGTCACGCCCTCAACAGGTGCCAAATGCCTCCGACTTTACGGAATCACGTCATTAAACCGCCGATAATACCCATAATACACCAGCCTGCGATCGGAGGGACACACTTCACCGCTCGCGTTCCACAGTGTGCTGTAATCAGCCCACGCCCGGTTCTGCAGGTGCGCAGGAATTCCATTGGCTACGAGCCTGCATTACTGCTCCAGGTAAATACCACCCTTACATATGCATGCAGAACACAGCACACACAAGAATGTCACAATCGCCATGGAAACGCTACAGAATGCAGGAAGTGCTGTTCAGTAGAATTGGGAAGTCCTGTGTCGCTTGGAGCTCCGCCCCTTGGTCAGTTGGATTCATTTTGCTGTATTGGCTATGAGAGGTAGTTGCTGATGGGCTATATTACGGGAAGTGTGTGTGTACAGCATTGTGATTGGAGTACATCTATTTGAAATTCCATTCAAGAATTCAACAACAAAATGTAATTTCAGGGAATTTCCTGAATGCACAAAACTGGAATTGTGCCCCAAACCTGAGGTACAAGCAGGTTCACTCAGCAGGTATAGTTTAGGGATCATTACTATGTGCTGTAATGTAGCATCTGATGCAATTTAATATAAAATGTGTGCTATTTACTGTGTGCTTGCTGTGATGTGTGATGTAGGCGCATACTGATGGAGAGGGGCGTAGCACAGTACTGACCCAGAGAGGTGTATAGCAGTACTGACACAAAGGGGTGTATAGCACCACTGACACAGAGGGGTGTAGCACACTGCTGACCCAGAGGGGTGTATAGCAGTACTGACACTGAAGGGTGTAGCGTAGTACTGACACAGAGGGGTGTATAGCAGTACTAGCAGTACTGACACAGAAGGGTGTATAGCAGTACTAGCAGTACTGACACAAAGAGGTGTATAGCAGTACTGACACAGAGGAGTGTAGCACAGTACTGACCCAGAGGGGTGTACAGCAGTCCTGACACAGAGGGGTATAGCACAATACTGACCCAGAGAGGTGTATAGCAGCTCTGACCCAAAGGGGTGTACTGACCCAGAGGGGTGTATAGCAGTACTGACACAAAGGGGTGTATTGCAGTACTGACACAAAGGGGTGTATAGCAGTACTGACACAGAGGGGTGTATAGCAGTACTGACACAGAAGGGTGTAGCATAGTACTGACACAGAGAGGTGTATAGCAGTACTAGCAGTACTGACACAGAGGGGTGTATAGCACTACTGACACAGAGGGGTGTATAGCAGTACTAGCAGTACTGACACAGAGAGGTGTATAACAGTACTGATCCTGAGGGGTGTAGCACAGTACTGACCCAGAGGGGTGTATAGCAGTACTGACACAGAGGGGTATATAGCAGTACTGACACAGAGGGATGCATAGCAGTACAAGCAGTACTGACCCAGAGGGGTGTATAACAGTACTAGCAGCACTGACACAGAGGGGCGTATAGCAGTACTAGCAGTACTGACACAGAGGGGCTTAGCGCAGTACTGACCTAGAGGGGGGTAGTCAGCGAAGCTCTCCACACACATAGGCTTGGAGGGGATCAGCTGCACTATGGCAGCATCCCCTGACTTGATGAATTTTGGGTTGTCCTCAAGCTTCTTGCCGGAGCGGCGGTCGATCTTCTCCTTCAGCTCGGCGAATTTGCAGGCGATGTGCGCAGTGTGGCAGTCGAGCACAGGCTGGTAACCCGCGTTGATCTGCCCCGGGTGGTTCAGCACGATGACCTGCAGGGGGCGCCACCAGGAAGAGCAGTTACGGGGGGTACAGCTGATTATGGACCAGCACACCCACCCGTCTCCCCCATCCCCACCCAAACACTCATCTGAGCACACCCACACCCCCTCCAAAAAACACTCACCTGAGCAATGAAGCTGTCAGCCTGCAGGGGCGGGTCATTCTTGCTGTCTCCAGCCACGTTGCCACGGCGAATCTCCTTGACGGACACGTTCTTGACGTTGAAGCCCACGTTGTCCCCTGGCAGCGCCTCAGTCAGCGCCTCGTGGTGCATCTCCACCGACTTCACCTCCGTTGTCACGTTGGAGGGGGCGAAGGTCACCACTGTGTTGGGTTTGAGGATGCCTGTTTCCACCCTCCCCACCGGCACGGTCCCGATACCTGCAGGGAAGAACACACAGTGTGACCCCCCCTGCCTCGTACACCCACCCCCCCCAGCCTCATACCCCCCCCCCAGCCTCGTACACCCACCCCCCCCCCAGCCTCATACCCCCCCCCAGCCTCGTGCCCCCACCCCCCTGTCATGACCCCCCCATCCCCCAGCCTTGTACCCCAACCCCCCCAGCCTTATACCGAAAAGGGACAGAAAAGGGACTTTAAAATCATTTGTAGTGGAGGTTATACAGGCTCATCCCCCCATTTCCCCCCACAGTTGCTACCTGCAATCTTGTAGACGTCCTGCAGGGGGAGCCGTAGAGGTTTCTCTGTGGGGCGGGACGGGGGCAGAATGGCGTCCAGAGCATCCAGCAGTGTAACACCAGAAGCGTTCCCTTCTTTACGCGTCACACTCCAGCCCTTAAACCAGGACATCTGCACACACACCCACACACAGACACACACACACATGCACGCACACAGACACACACACACATGCACGCACGCACACACGCACACACATGCACGCACACACACACAGACACACACATGCACACACAGACACACACACACACACACACACAGATACACACACACATGCACACACACAGACACAGACGCAGACACACACACACACACACACACACACACACACACACACACAGACACAGACGCACACGCACACGCACACACAGATACGCACACGCACACACACACACACGCACACACACGCACACAGAGTTCCGTGTTAAAAAAAGCCGCAGGCTAGCCCCTCTCATTGAATGCTCTTTAAAAGGACGGTACCCACGTTGGTGCTGGCCTCCAGCATGTTGTCTCCATGCCAACCGGAGATGGGCACGAAGGCCACGGTGGCGGGGTTGTAGCCGATCTTCTTGATGTAGGCGGAGACCTCCTTGGTGATTTCGTCGTAGCGAGACTGGCTGTACGGGGGTTCGGTGTTGTCCATCTTGTTGATCCCCACGATCAGCTGCTTGACCCCCAGGGTGTACGCCAGCAGCGCGTGCTCGCGGGTTTGCCCATTCTTGGAGATGCCCGCCTCAAACTCACCCACGCCCGCTGCCACAATCAGCACGGCGCAGTCAGCCTGTTGAGAGCATGATGTTTTGTTAGCCTGCCGCTAACACTTCTGCTCATAATCAAGCTAGTATTGACATCTGCTAGCACTCATTAGCCTGCCGCTAACACTTCTGCTCATAATCAAGCTAGTATTGACATTTGCTAGCACTCATTAGCCTGCCGCTAACACTTCTGCTCATAATCAAGCTAGTATTGACATTTGCTACCACTCATTAGCCTGCCGCTAACACGTCTGCTCATAATCAAGCTAGTATTGACATTTGCTAGTACTCATTAGCATGACGTTAACACTGCTCTGCTCATAATCAAGCTAGTATTGAAATTTGCTAGCACTCATTAGCATGACGTTAACACTTCTGCTCATAATCAAGCTAGTATTGACATTTGCTAGCACTCATTAGCCTGCCGCTAACACGTCTGCTCATAATCAAGCTAGTATTGACATTTGCTAGTACTCATTAGCCTGCCGCTAACACGTCTGCTCATAATCAAGCTAGTATTGACATTTGCTACCACTCATTAGCCTGCCGCTAACACTTCTGCTCATAATCAAGCTAGTATTGACATTTGCTACCACTCATTAGCCTGCCGCTAACACGTCTGCTCATAATCAAGCTAGTATTGACATCTGTTAGCACTCATTAGCCTGCCGCTAACACTTCTGCTCATAATCAAGCTAGTATTGACATTTGCTAGCACTCATTAGCCTGCCGCTAACACTTCTGCTCATAATCAAGCTAGTATTGACATTTGCTAGCACTCATTAGCCTGCCGCTAACACGTCTGCTCATAATCAAGCTAGTATTGAAATTTGCTAGCACTCATTAGCATGACGTTAACACTGCTCTGCTCATAATCAAGCTAGTATTGACATTTGCTAGCACTCATTAGCGTGATGCTAACACTGCTCCGCTCATAATCAAGCTGTTATTGACAGTTGCTAGCACTCATTACCGTGATGCTAACACTTCTGCACATAATCAAGTTGATATTGACACTGCTAGCACTCATAACCTGGCAATAAATATACCTTTGCTAACAATGATCACAGCATTGCAGTCATTATCATCAGCTAACACTCACAGCCTAATAATCATTAGCAAGCAACTAACAGTGATGATAGCCTAGTAACCATTAGCATGTGCTAACAATTATCATAGCATAATTACATAATAATCAGTAGCACTTGCTGACACCGATAACAATCTAGCAATAGTTTGCATCTGACCTTCTTTCATCAGTTTTGTAGCAAGGTGTTCTGTTCATTAGAACCAACTGATTTCAGATGATTGTCCAAACAGCATATTCAAACAAAATCCAGTCCAGTTTTCAAGAAGTGTACTTATTTTCAAGAAGGGGCCAACATATAAGGTTGTGAAATGTTGTATTTACTATGCGACAAATCCTGTCCGCAGTAAACAGCATCGATGCAGCACGGAGTTCTCAGAAAAGTTCAGAAGTTGCTGAATAACACTTTTTTTTTTTTTTTTTTTTTTTTTAATAAATCACTGTGAACAATTGATTGGTAACTGTGTCCTGTGAAAAACGTTTTATGTGGGGTGTTCTTTTTCCCTGCATAGTTGGAGTGGTTCAATAAAGAGGAGCCATCTAAGGTTTGGAATATTTAGCCACAAAACACATGTGTTTAACAATTCACAACAGAACTGGACTTTTTTTAAATCTCATGATTATCCAGAGAACTGCACAGTAAAATATCTTGTGTTAATTCAGCTTTAACAGAGTGCATATGAATTAACACTAGACATTCTACTGAGTATCAGTGAAGGCTATCGTCATTACGGTCCAGATAAGTTTTGACATGCGATTTATGCGTGTTTAACGAGTTCTCAATTTGAGCAAACACATAGGAGCTGCACGCAGAAAATGTTTTGTAATCCTCTAGTTCTGAAGTTCATAGTTTTGAAAAATGAGAGGCCCCTTGGCTCCCTAGTTAGGGAAATAGCAGTACTCTTGTTCTGGCTGTAGGGGGCGATGACGCCTTCGTTAGCGTATGCACAGTCGTGCACCTCAGCACACGGGTAGTGCGTGGGCCTACCTGGGAGGTGCCTGTGATCATGTTCTTGATGAAGTCTCTGTGGCCGGGGGCATCGATGATGGTGACGTAGTACTTGGTGGTCTCAAACTTCCAGAGGGCGATGTCAATGGTGATACCACGTTCCCTCTCTGCCTTGAGCTTGTCCAAGACCCAGGCATACTTAAACGACCCCTTCCCCATCTGCAAGACCCGAACCATGTCAGCCACAAATACCCACAATCCCACAGCAACCACAAGAGACACAAATACCCACAATCCCACAGCAACCATGTGAGCCATGAATACCCACAATCCCACAGCAACCATGAGAGACAAGAATACCCACAATCCCACAGCAACCATGTGAGTCAAGAATACCCACAATCCCACAGCAACCATGTGACCTACAAACACCCACAATTCTAATGTGAGCCCAAATATTCACAATCCCGCCCAATCTTTAAAGCCTGATTGTAACATATTTACAGCCAGTACAGCCCCAATTTAGGAGGCAGAACCATGAAAACACGGTACAAATACCCAACATGCCTCCAGTGAGCCCTCCCAACGGACAGGGGTTCACTGCATGCCTTTGACCTCACGCTCCCCATCTTAACTGTCAATAACTGTCAGTCATAGTTGCTTTTCCACGACCTGCCCCTTCACTGCCGGCCGGACAGGTTTGCCGGGCTCCTCCCAGTGTGGAAGGGGTGCAGGGAGAGCGCATGAATCAGTCCTCAAAACAGGTCTCTTCTGCCCAGAACAATGGCAGTCTAACCGGTAGCTGGTAGCGGTTCAAAGCTTGTTAAGGATCTTGATCTGCAAGATCTGACAGCACTGCTTCACACCTACAAGCAATCTGAATTACTATATATATTATATATATATATATATATATATATATATATATATATATATATATATAATAGTAGTAATAATAATAATAATAATAACCCAGTTGTAAAAAGTGTTCATGCAAAAGAAAAGCGTACCAAATATTCCTAAATGGAATGGATAATTAATATGTACTTCGTGGTTTGTCCATTTTTAATCTACTTATCGTGGAGACGCCGTGTCTCAGAACTTGCTTTGCGCATCTGTCTGTTTCATTTGGTCACGCAATACTACCTGTCGGGGGCCGACCGTCAGGTTTAGATTTTAATGTGAGTTCGGTGGGCGCGCGGGCCGAGAAACGACAAACGGAAAATCCACTCGTGCCCCATCCACTCCCCAGAGCTCTCGCTCAGGTTTTCACCAGGTCTATGTCACATTCCTCTTAGCGCTATAAATGATCAACTTAAATAAATAAATAAATAATAAATAAATAAATAAATAAATAAATAGCTATCAATTTCCTTCACTTACCTCAGAGGCTTCCTTCTCGAACTTCTCGATGGTCCTCTTGTCGATTCCTCCGCATTTGTAGATCAGATGGCCAGTGGTGGTGGACTTGCCGGAGTCGACATGACCAATCACCACGATGTTTATGTGGATTTTGTCCTTTCCCATGGTTCTTTAAGGTTCCGTCTCTAAAATATTTGCCGTATTTATAGTCTCCATAAAACCACATACTCTCCATTAGCCTACACTGTTAAGCCGCTTTCCCGACAGCATGCGCTTCGCCAGTCGGGTACCAGCGCTCCTTTCGCCCGTACGAGTCATACCCTGCACATGATCTTGGGCCACTATGAAAGACGATAGCCACAGTAATACGGGATGTGGTTGTTTGTGCTATAAAAGCACATAGTATATAAGATTCCCCAGACCAGATAAGACGGCTGAGCTGGAAAAACGTGCGTCCGTCCTCTGACGGAGTGGTTCGTGATTACGACAAAAAATTATAACAACAACGCTGACATAAGTCTTTCATGAGTACAACAATGACTGTTGATATAATTAAAAATTATATGAGGACTACTTGAAAATGAATGAATGAATGAATGAACGAATTGATTAATTAATTTAGCTTAATTTAATCAGAGTGGCGAATGTGGGGGAAATGTCACTTACCAGTGCACCGCAGTCCCAATCAAGGTGACAGGTGAGAGAAAGGCCCACAGAGGGTGTCATCGGGTTTTATACAAGGAGGCGTCCCCGTGCTACGCCTCAGCCCGCTCACCCCCCACCCCGCCCGCTCACCCCGCCCGCCCCTCCCTCACTCCCTGATACAGTCGCAAATATCACCGAGTAAAGAAAATGCGCGCGCCTGTCCAGCTACGTCCTCGGGCTGCATATTAAAAGATGGGAAACGTATTCCCACATTTTATAATGTCGACTCGTTTAAAACGAACAATGCGGAACGTCAGCGTTCTTTTGGAATAATCTTTGACTGATCTCACTTTCTCAGACCGTCTCTAGGATTGAGTGGCAGTTACGTATAGCCTATCTGGGTTTTGGAAAATACAAAAAAAAAAAAAAAAAAACCTGTTACCCCCACCCCCACCTTTTCAACATGAAAGTCCCTTTTAGGAACTGTCTGTTAAGTGCAAATGAATACATGCAAACTAAAATCGCCTCTGGACTGCCGGGGTCTGTCGTATTTGCATACCGAAGAGGATCTTTTATTCATACGCGCTTTGGGGAGGTTACAGTATATCATGTTTAACTGTTTACCTCGGCAGCGTGGCTGAATGCTCATATTATGTTTTAACATTTCACACTGAACACGACAGCCGTTTAGCCTGATACGCATTTACCGAATCCAATAGGTACACATGCGCAAGGCTTAACAATGTAAACAATAATACGCATTTTACTGCTATTCGGGGAACATCTTCAGTATGTAAATTATCCCAGTGATACCTAGTTCCTCTACTGTGTTAAATGTACCTCAGTTTAAAAAACGAAAATGAATAATTTAGCCTCGATTTGTTTTAGCTACTCGCAAAGGTACATTAGAAGGAATGTTGTATAAAATTTCACTGCACTATTCTTTTTTTTTTTTAAACAAGTCAGTAAAACTCAGATGTGTGTCACAGGGTTACAGGTTGAACTGGTTCTGTTACCGCTTATGCGAATTCTGATTGGATCATTTGCGTAACGTCATGAGGAACAGCCGGCGGCTAAAAGACCGGAGAACTTCACCGAGGGGCACGTGCGCCAGAAAGTGAGCATAAAACGGGGTAAAGACGATAACGGACATACAAAAATAACGCCACTCCAAGGAAGGATATTTAAGCTACGGTGTTTCTTTGTTTTGGGTGAAAAGGTCATATTTGTCATTCTCTAGGAGATGCAAACAGGTGCAGATCGATCCCTCCCCTCTCCCGCAGGACCCACTGTTTGCTGCTTTAATTTGCTTTAACCATCTGCGTGACCTCCTTTCCACAGAAATCATCTGCGAGGAGTTTTTGTCAAAACATGGGCAAAAAATAATTTTAGGAGCAGATCAACAAAATACAATGCACCACGTGGTACACTTCAGTTGCTAAGGCCTTAAGGTCAGAAGAAGCTCTCCAAACAAACAGGATTCCAGCAGTTACTGCACAAATGGAATGTGTTTTCAGAACACAGCTCTGTCCCTGAGGTGGTGGAGCCCTCTGGAGAAAGCTCTTAACTCTGCAACATGGATGGCACTCAAGGGGCTACTATTACTACTACTACTACTACTACTACTACTACTAATAATAATAATAATAAACTTTATTTGTATAGCACTTTTCAAAAACAAAGTTACAAAGTGCTTTACACACATAAAAGAAATAAAATTATACTAGATGTAGATGACAGCTTAAGGGACACATTAAAACAAAGTATATGAATAAATTAACATGAAAATAGGAGCAGCATGAAAGGGGCCAAAACAGAGGAACAGATACAAGGTTAAAAGAATATAGTAAATGACAGGATGTTAAAAAATAATAATAATAATAAGAGTAGAAAAGCCATTAAGAGGCTGAAACATTAAAAGCAACTTTGTAAAAATGTGTTTTCAGAAGAGATGTAAAAGAAGGTACCGACTCAGCGAGCTTGATCTCCTCGGGCAGGGCGTTCCAGTAATGCAGAGTTACTGTTTTCACCCACACTGGTGTTCTGGTTTGTGCCAAAAGCTGCAGCTGAACATCAGGCAATTCAGCTGGGAGATGTGACAGCTGGACGTCTCTTTGGGTTAAGGCCTCACAGCCTCGAATCCAGACCAGCGCCGGCTGTCACCAGTAGCTCTAGCACCCCCTGCTGGCTGAATGAGCGCTAGTAGACTGCAGTCAAAGCCGCACATGAAAGGTGTTCCTCTGACTATGCTTGATGCGAGCGCAACAGTAGTCTGTGGTGCGAAAAGAAGCAGCTGGTGACAGGCAGTGCCATTTTCAGCACTTAATTTAGCTGCTTTTATTAATTTCTTTAACCCAGCCACCAAAAGTTTTACTCCTGTTACTCCTGTTCTGTAACAACTGTACAACCTCTATCAAATCACACCTCTGTCAAACAGCTTGAGACCTTGTTGAGCTACAAATTAGTAGAAACAGGTGCATCAAATTAGGGTTGAAATGAAAACCCACGGGATCGTAGGCCAGCAGGAACAGGGTTGGGCAGCTGTGCCTCATCAATGTTCACCACTAGTTTGGTGCTCCTATCAAACTAACATGGTACTTCAGCAGCATAGATGAATACAGGCAATGGGCAAAAGAAAAATTCACAGAACCATGGAGATGCTGGGGATTGAACCCAGGACTTCATACATGCGAAGCATGCGCTCTACCACTGAGCTACATCCCCTCCCGTGAGCTTGTGTGCAAAACATTTTCCACAGGCAGTGAAAAAAGGATATCAATACACCCACAAACAGCAATGAGTGGGTTTCAGACGTTAAAGTTATATTATTATTTTATGGATTTCCAGGCAGCAGAGGTGATGGTAATGGTAAAGGAAGATGTTTTTATTGTAATTTGATGAATTCCTGCCAAACTTAATATTTCAAATAACATGAGTCCCCAGATCGCGTGTGCTTGGTCTCATTTCATTTCATCATTTGGTTTCTGAGATAAAAGTTTTTTAGTGTTTGTACTGCCCCCTATTGGTTGATGTGAATATACCTCGCGTTATATTACTTTCTATCCTTTAGCATGCATACCAAATATATTTAATTATGATAGGTGAAAGCACTGCATAGTTATCGCCTATTTTGTTGTAGGTCCCGCCCATTTTAAAGTTCAGTGGTTAATGAACCCATGAAATATACAGAGCAATTTGGGTGCAAATTGGTTCACAAGCAAAAAAACCTTAATGAATTTTTTTTTTTAAAACACAATGGTGGAAAATTTATATAGAATGACCTAAGTAGTTAAATTGTGAACATTGGTCATATACTGTAGGAGGTATTGAGTATTTGATTACAGCGATACCCATGGTATGAAAGTATCAGTAAGCTCTTCATTAGAACATATACTGCAGCAGCTGTACTTTACATTACATGCCTAAGGCAGAGAAGAGCTGAGAGTCAATGTTCCCTGATGGTGCTCCTCATTTTGACCAAAAAACTGTGTCACTGCATTTGAGTGGAGGAGCAATGCAGAAAAGCAGCCCTGGAGCTGTAGGGGATCGAACCCTAGACCTCATACATGCAAAGCATGCGCTCTACCACTGAGCTACAACCCCACCCATCATGTCCTTTTGAGCAAAACATTTTCAATTCACAGGCAACGAACAATATATAAACATTTATATACATACATACACATATACACCCGGAAGCAGCAATAAGCGGGTGTAAGCAGGTACTGGGTACCTCTGTATACGCAGGCTTCTGTCATAGTCAATCTCTTAATCAGTTAAGGTGGCTGAATATGGCTTCCACCATAATTGTGTGGTTAAACTTCAGCACGACAGAGGTTTGGCTTTTTGCCATTTGCTGTCAGTGAACTCCATTCATTTCACACAGATGGCTTCAGGTTTCCACACTCTGAGCGAATGAGAGCCAACGGATGTCAGTTTGTGATTGAATCAGTTTTTCAGTTGGAATTATTTGCCATATAGTACAAACCACACAGTAAATGAAAAATAAGTGGGTCTGACTGGTTTAAACATCCGGGATGTGAATATGGGATTTTTTTAAAGAGCACATATAGCTATTAGAGGTGATAGAGGTAAAGCAGAAAGCCTTAAGGCTGTATAATATCCAAATCTTGGGAGAGGGGCAAATTAAAGCTGTTGGAGATGCAGGGGATTGAACCCTGGACCTCATACATGCAAAGCATGCGCTCTACCACTGAGCTACATCCCCGCCCCATCATCTGCTGGTGAGTAAAACATTTTCCATTTACAGGCAATGCACAATATATAGATTGTAAAAAGTCCAAAAATGCGCTATTAGTATCTAATTAAAATAAATTAGAAGAAAAACCAGCAAACACAGTTGTTCCCCAGGACCAGGGTTGAGAAACACTGCCTTAAAGCATGGGTGTCCAAGCTTATCTAAAGAGGGCCAGTGTGGGTGCAAGTTTTTTCTTTAGCCCAGCACTACAACACTGATTCAACTAATTAACTAAAACGGTCTTAATACCTTGGTAAGTAGAACCAGGTGTCTACACTGCACTCACACCAGCCCCTTTCAGGTAAGACTGGACATTCCTGCCTTAAAGTAAGTGAATAAGGTGATTATTCTATGGATTTTCAGGCAGTAGAGGTGGTGATAGAAGTGAAGGACAAAGCCTTAAATAACATCATGGGAGAGGGGCAAATTAAAGCTGTTGGAGATGCTGGGGATTGAACCCAGGACCTCATACATGCGAAGCATGCGCTCTACCACTGAGCTACATCCCCTACCGACAAAGAAACAGCACCACAAAACTCACACTATAATTGAATAAAAGACCAAAAACAAGAACACATTCAGCTTTTCTTTACAATTTTATTAGGAACCGAGTTACATTAAAGTAATAAAATAAATCACATCGGATTTCTTTCCCAGAAAGAGACGTGTAGAAGCAAGGCCTGTGTGTGTGTGTGTGTCTTGAGGGCTCTGTTTGTGTTTTTGTGTGTGTGTGTGTGTGTGTGCGTGCGCTTGTGTTGAGGGCTCTGTGTGTGTGTGTGTGTGGGTTGAGGGATCTGAGTGTGTGTGTGTGTGTGTGTGTGTATCAGTCGGTATGTGTTTAGGGCTGTGTGTGTGTGTGGGTATATCAGTCGGTATATGTTGAGGGCTGTGTGTGTGTGTGTGTGTGTGTGTGGGTATATCAGTCGGTATGTGTTGAGGGCTGTGTGTGTGTGTGTGTGTGTGTGTATCAGTCAGTATGTGTTGAGGGCTGTGTGTGTGTGTGTGTGTGTGTATCAGTCGGTATGTGTTGAGGGCTGTGTGTGTGTGTGTGTGTATCAGTCGGTATGTGTTGAGGGCTGTGTGTGTGTGTGTGTATCAGTCGGTATGTGTTGAGGGCTGTGTGTGTGTGTGTGTGTGTGTGTGTGTCAGTCGGTATGTGTTGAGGGCTGTGTGTGTGTGTGTGTGTGTGTGTGTGTATCAGTCGCTATGTGTTGAGGGCTGTGTGTGTGTGTGTGTGTGTGTGTGTATCAGTCGGTATGTGTTGAGGGCTGTGTGTGTGTGTGTGTGTATCAGTCGGTATGTGTTGAGGGCTGTGTGTGTGTGTGTGTGTATCAGTCGGTGTGTGTTGAGGGCTGTGTGTGTGTGTGTGTGCATCAGTCAGTGTGTTTTGAAGGCTGTGTGTTGGTATGTGAGCGCGGCTGTGTGTTGCTGTGCTGTGTCTCGCTGTCTCCCTCCTGTGGCGGTTGGTGGTACAGCTGGTGCAGACGGCTGGCCCAGGTCTCCGCCTCCTCCGCGCCCTCACAGCAGCGCTGCCAGGATGGCGGGATGGCGTCCGCGCCGTAGTGCGCGCCCGCGATGGCGCCCGCCATGCACGCGATGGTGTCCGTGTCCCCGCCCAGCGCCAGGCAGTACGCCACCGTCCTCTCCAGGCCACCGTACTGCTCGGGCAGTCCCGCGCGCGGCTCCAGGCAGTGCAGCGCGCAGAATATGGCGGTGGGGACGGAGTGCAGGGCCGCAATACCGTTCCCTGCACACAGGGGGAGACAGAGGGTCAGAGCCGTTTGTGAGCCCCGGCCTGCACGCTACGGGCTCAGAGGGCTGGAGGCGGGGAAAAGAGGAAACACGGCGCCGCTGGTACTGACCCAGCTCAGAGATGACCTCCTCCACACTGACGGAGCTCTGCTCCATCAGCTCCTTCACCCTGTGCAGCCGAGCGCAGAAAGGAAGCTCCGGCTCGTTCAGCCTGGAGAGAGAGGGAGCATTACCTGAGTCATTACCAGCCTGAGTCATTACCTGCCTGAGTCATTACCTGCATGATTCATTACCTGCCTGAGTCATTACCTGCCTGAGTCATTACCAGCCTGAGTCATTACCAGCCTGAGTCATTACCTGCCTGATTCATTACCAGCCTGAGTCATTACCAGCCTGAGTCATTACCAGCCTGAGTCATTACCTGCCTGAGTCATTACCTGCCTGAGTCATTACCTGCCTGATTCATTACCTGCCTGAGTCATTACCTGCATGATTCATTACCAGCCTGAGTCATTACCTGCCTGAGTCATTACCAGCCTGAGTCATTACCTGCCTGAGTCATTACCAGCCTGAGTCATTACCTGTCTGAGTCATTACCTGCCTGAGTCATTACCTGCATGATTCATTACCAGCCTGAGTCATTACCTGCCTGAGTCATTACCTGCCCGAGTCATTACCTGCCCGAGTCATTACCAGCCTGAGTCATTACCTGCATGATTCATTACCTGTCTGAGTCATTACCTGCCTGATTCATTACCTGCCTGAGTCATTACCAGCCCGAGTCATTACCTGCCTGAGTCATTACCTGCCTGAGTCATTACCTGCATGATTCATTACCTGCATGATTCATTACCTGCCTGATTTATTACCTGCCCGAGTCATTACCTGCCTGATTCATTACCTGCCTGAGTCATTACCTGCCCGAGTCATTACCTGCCTGATTCATTACCTGCATGATTCATTACCTGTCTGATTCATTACCTGCCTGATTCATTACCTGCCTGAGTCATTACCTGCATGATTCATTACCAGCCTGAGTCATTACCTGCACGATTCATTACCTGCCTGATTCATTACCTGCCTGAGTCATTACCTGCATGATTCATTACCTGCCTGAGTCATTACCTGCATGATTCATTACCTGCCTGAGTCATTACCTGCATGATTCATTACCTGCCCGAGTCATTACCTGCCTGATTCATTACCTGCCTGAGTCATTACCTGCACGATTCATTACCTGCCTGATTCATTACCTGCCTGAGTCATTACCTGCCTGAGTCACTACCTGCATGATTCATTACCAGCCTGAGTCATTACCTGCCTGAGTCATTACCTGCACGATTCATTACCTGCCTGATTCATT
>CM045883.1:93277232-93284732 GCA_025169545.1 Anguilla japonica
ACACACCTGTCACCTGTTACACAAACACACCTGTCACCTGTTACACAGACACACCTGTCACCTGTTACACAAACACACCTGTTACACAGACACACCAGTCACCTGTTACACAAACACACCTGTTACACAGACACACCTGTCACCTGTTACACAAACACACCTGTTACACAGACACACCTGTCACCTGTTACACAGACACACCTGTCACCTGTTACACAAACACACCTGTCACCTGTTACACAAACACACCTGTTACACAGACACACCTGTCACCTGTTACACAAACACACCTGTTACACAGACACACCAGTCACCTGTTACACAAACACACCTGTTACACAGACACACCTGTCACCTGTTACACAAACACACCTGTTACACAGACACACCTGTCACACAGACACACCTGTCACCTGTTACACAAACACACCTATCACACAGACACACCTGTCACCTGTTACACAAACACACCTATCACACAGACACACCTGTCACCTGTTACACAAACACACCTGTTACACAGACACACCTGTCACCTGTTACACAAACACACCTGTCACCTGTTACAGACACACCTGTCACCTGTTACACAAACACACCTGTTACACAGACACACCTGTCACCTGTTACACAAACACACCTGTTACACAGACACACCTGTCACCTGTTACACAAACACACCTGTTACACAGACACACCTGTCACCTGTTACACAAACACACCTGTTACACAGACATACCTGTTACACACACACCTGTCATCTGTTACACAAACACACCCGTTACACAGACATACCTGTTACACACATACCTATCACCTGTTACACAGACACACCTGTTACACACACACCTGTCACCTGTTACACAAACACACCTATCACACAGACACACCTGTCACCTGTTACACAAACACACCTATCACACAGACACACCTGTCACCTGTTACACAAACACACCTGCCAACTGTTACACAAACACACCTGCCGACTGTAACACAAACAAATCTGTTACCTGTTACACAAACACACCTGCCGACTGTTACACAAACACGCCTGTCACCTGTTACACAAACACACCTGTCACCTGTTACACAAATACACCTGCCACCTGTTACTCAAACACACCTGCAAAATGTTGAATAAACAAACCTGTCACCTGTTACACAAACACAACTGTTACACAAACACACCTGTCACCTATTACACCAACAGACTCAGACTCACCTGTGCGCCATGTCCTGCTGGTCAAACCCTCCTCTGGTGAGTAGAGACTGAACCACACAGCGGGTCATTGCGGTGTCATCACTGTACTGCAGAATACCTGCAGGAGTAAGAGCACACACACACACACACAGATGCATGCACACACACACGCATGCACACACACACACATGCATGCACACACACACACACACACACACACACACACATGCATGCACGCACACAGGGACACATACAGGTGCACACACACACACATGCACGTGCACACACGCCCACACGAACACACACACACCCACATACACATGCACGCACGCACGCACACACGAACACACATACGGGAGGTATTTAAACATTTCAGTAATTCATGGACTGTAAAATATTAAAACAGACATCAAAAGAGACCCAGAACCATAACAGATAAATTCGCTTAAGAAAACATGCGTGCATATATCCAAAAATCCAAGAACATATGCACTAATTACCCAACACAAAGCGTCCTTTTCAAAGCGTTTAAAATGCGCTTGTAACCAGGCTTTCTCCTTAACGGACGCGTGCCACTTTCGCTACAGCCACAGAATGACCGCGGGGGGGGGGGGGGGGGGGGGGGGGGGGGGGGGGGGGGGTGCAGAGGGTGCAATGCACCCGAGCGCCCCATCAGCGGGGGAGCCAAAGAGCGTACGAAAAAACTGACTGACTCAGGACAGGACTAACGTTAGGAGAATAACGATAGTTAACGAACGTTACCATCATCTGGTGGGAGAAAGAAGCCTTCGGGCGCCCAAAACCAAAAAAGAAAAATGAAAAGACAGGATACAGAAAGAAAGATGAGAACATCACTGTCAAACTGGATAACCAAACCAACATCACAGCAGGAGCAGGGTGATCAGAGCAGTTCAGAGTCCAGTCAGAGCTTAGCAAATGGAGGCGGGAATACTAACGTTAGGTGAGCAAGCTGACTAAAGTTAGCTAAGGTTAGCTAGCAACTGAAAAATAGTTTGAAAGAAAGTGTTCATACTAATAAATAATAGGTTGCTGTGGATATAGCTCAAGTAACGTTCACATCTGGCGGTGATAAACAGGCTAACTGAATGCAGGACTGGTGGAAAGAAGTTAGCTACTGTTAGCTTTCTCGCTGGCTAGCTAACTTAACCCGCTCTTTCCTCCAGTCCTGCATTCAGTTGACTTTAGCCTGTTTATCACAGGGCTAGCTAACGTTAGCTATCGATAGCTAAATGTAAATAATGCTCTGCTGATAACAAACCAGCGATTACTAACTAACGTTAGTGTATCACATGATAACGCATAGGTTGCATTGCGTGTTTTTAAAGAGGTGTTAATTCGCTTAATTTATCAATATCCCCAGTGAGGAACAGAGCAGAGAGGGTAATGATGCCAGCATTAACAGTGACGGAGTGACAAGTAATGCTAGTGGAGACTCGGACGAGGCTGTCAGGTAGGCTGTTACCAGGGACATAAGGGCTCAGATGGAAAAAAAAAATTTTTTTTTTATTTTTGGGGACAAAATCGGCCATTTCAAAAAGTGGTGGGGACACCTATGGCTGTTACCTAAAAAGCTGATTACATAATCGACCGGGGGGGGGGCGCCAAGTTGCGTCTTGCACCCACCCCGAGAAGTAGGTTATTGCGCCCCTGAGTCCAGGACGCCAGCCAGTCAAACGTCTGACTGACATAGGACGGTTAGGCCCATTTACGAACGCTAGCTGCTACACATATTCTATTTTCAAACACACACTGACACACACACACACACACACATATACCAGTACCAGTACTAAATGAAAAAGAAACAGCGATACACAGTTCCGCGCTAGCTAAATTAGGGCACTGTTAGTGGAATGAAACTCTCACAGTCGCTGTCCTGGTCCAGCCCGTTCAGGTGCTGCAGAACTCGTTCCATCGGAACCTCTTCCGCTCCCTCGAACTCTCCGCCTATGCAATCCCCCAAAACTGCACCGACCAGCGCTCCCCGGAACCGGGAGATCGAGATGGCCCCGCCCGCTCCAAGTCGCGCTGCCGCCGCTGCAGTCATTGCCCCTTGAACTTGGTCTTGATTTTGCTGTGCTTGAGCTCTAGGTTGACTTGACTTCTCGACGCACTTTCAGGCACCTCTATCAACGCCTACCAGCCCTTTCCTGTTCACCCGGCGCTGTCACCGTTTAACCCGGAGCGTTTCGTTACCGAACACAGCCAAATATATGAGCAGGTCAGATTACATTTTCACTCCGGCTCGCTTGCTAGCTAACTAATTAGAATTTAAAACCATTCAGTATATAGTAGATTTTTTTAATCTAACGACACGTTGCGGGTGAGTGAGAAAACAAAAGTTATTTGTGGGTTAGGTATGGGTTTCCAAAATACTTCTATCAGGCAGGGCTTTATCTATTTTACGTGCGTCTTTTTAATACTCTTTACGGTAATCCCATATGCCTCATACCCTGCCGCAGCCTTGGCAAGGGGAGGGGACACGGTTTGCAGACGCAGCACGCGGATTTACTTATGCAAAGGCGCACAATAATATTGGATTCATCCGATTCATATGCACTTAAAGATGAAGCAAAGCGACCGTCTTGGAGAAAATTGCGCCTCGATCGACTCGCCGCCTCTTCTTTTGTGCGCATAATATTATGCCGCCATCTAGCGGTGTGTATAAACACGACACCCCAACTTTCTGGTTTTTTCTAAAAATATTATTGCAGGTTTTAGGGTATACTTTTGGTTGGACTGGGTAATTTCTGGGCGATGAAGGATATGTAGAGTCTTCCAGAAGTTTCTGTGGACGTGCCCCCTTTACTATGGCTGGTAGAGGGGCATTCGAGGGTTCAAAATATAGCGGCAAGCAGCGATGTTGGGGGCCAAGCAGCAGGGGTGAGTTGTAGAGAATTGCGGGGTATTTTTTCACAGACTGCAACCTAATCCAAGTACCATCCATACCAGCTTTGTCGTGTATTGGATGGAAGGGTACATCTGTAATAATTAGTTGAAAATCGCAATTTTGAAGTGGTGCTGTAGGACCACTTAGGGTGGTAGTGGCACAAAAGTTTCAGTTTGTACATTTAAAAAGATCTTAGTCGCTGGATTTAAAGGAGGTGTGGTCAAATGTATTTTTAACAATTTATGCAAATTTTCATTTAATGCAATTTACATACTCTGAAGTGTAGCCATGAGTAGGTGCTTTTAGACCACTACCACCCATCCGTGTGGCATTCCCATGTCGTGTCAAATCCAATGTTTTATTAAAAACAGCATTTCAATTACAAATGCACAAATAACAGTAACAGTAACAAGTACAATCCAATCATTAGATCTGAACTGAAACACATTAGAATATGGGAGGTTTAAATATGTACTTATATCAATTCAAGACTGAAGGAAAAAAACACTGCATTCGTTATGCGTTTTCCTGTAGCTGCGTTTTCCTGTAACAACCCGTCTTCTGACGGGTGAACTGTATTGGTGGATCGTCTCATACTCCTTCATAGCGTTACTTGGCGACTCTTCCGCTGGGCACGCATGCGCAGTCCACATCGCACGGATCCGCATTTAATCACGTTTAAAGACAACACTGTCTTCCCTTTCTCAAATTAGCCCACTTCGGCCTAGTCATACCACCTCCAATTTCAGCGTCGGTACGGGGCCGCCAGGCCGGGACAGCTGCGGACAGCGAGCCCTCGGCCATGGACGCTCTCGGACCTGGTAAGATGTTATGCAAGCAGAGCCCGATGTGGAGGGGGCAAAGGCGCTAGAGCAGTCTCACTGGGGGCCGTGGATCGTAAAGGCCTCGACAACGCTGGAAGATCAACAAGGGAAGGCAGCAGGGGGAGAGGCTCTGTGTCTCCGGGCCCGCGTGTCTGCATTACTGTTTACATGGAAGAGATGGTCGCACTGTTGAAGGTGGTTGATCGCTTCGTCGCGGTAAAGCGTTAAAAGGCTGTCTTTTTGCGTGGAATGAGTTTGTCACTGTGATTTGAGAGCTTGTCACCGTCCGAGACCAGCGGAGCTTTCTTCCGTGTGGGAAGCTAACCAGCGAGCGGGGCTGTCGGACAGAGTTCCCTGGTCCCCCAGGCCGTGTACCGTACCTGCGGCTATGCGCTGGGCTGCCAGTGCGCTAGGCTGCTATTGGATGCTCGTGTTGTTGTTGTTGCTGCTATATGTCATTAGTGGCAGCGGATGTCAAGGTTAAATTATGCAGAAACGTCAGAGGCACTCCAGTGTTTTGATGCGACGGGCCACGTGCGTTCGGGATATTTCTTTGCTACTTGTTAAAACCGAGGCGCATTTTTTTCTTTCTGTTTCGCATTTATTGTTATCCTAGTGTTTTAAATGCCGAGATGGCGGACCCAAACCATTCCAAACACATGCGTATCTCCGTTTGGTATTCATGAGTTTTAACTAAAGTAAAGCATTTTACAAATCCGATTATCACATTATCATAAAGGCACATTAGTGTAGGGAAATTAGCCTTGGCTACACACACATCTCAATGGATGTGGACCTGTTATAACTTTTCTTTAAAAAGTGTTTACTTGTAAAAAACGAGTTTATTTTATGTAATTTGCCCGACAACGGGGCTGCATTTATGTGCTTGCCTGAAGAATACTTCACCTTCAGGATCAATTATGTTCTGATAGTTAAATATCAGAGTGGGAGTTGGCAACAAGTGACCAAACAACCATAAAAAATGTGACGTAGCCGCGATGTAGGAAAATCCGCAGTCCGACATCTCTGTTCAAACAAAGTGCGGAGGAGCACTTTAAACTGTGAGTGGTTCTATGCGGGGGAGCTGCCAATTTTTATTTACAAAGCTGGGGGGTATTTCACGAAGCAAGGCCCCATTTCACGTAGGTTTCTTAAAAAATCCGGGTATAATTTGATGCATATCTCATCAGATTATCTCATTAATTAAATTCGGGGTTTTATTTACACTGCAGGAGGCTGAGAGTGGAATGATTTGTGTATTTGTTGTGTTGCATTGCTGCCCGGGGGCCTGTTTCACGAAGCAGGATAACTGAGTTAGCTGGATAACTGAGTCAGCAGGATAACTGAGTTAGCTGGATAACTGAGTTAGCAGGATAACTATATTGAGTAAAACCCGGAACCCTCCTAAATCTGGAACATGGACTTGGGTAAAAAGAGCTGCTCCAGGTTTTACTCAGCGCAGTTATCCAGCTAACTCGGCAGTCCTACTTTGTGATACAGGACCCAGGTGTTGAGATTGAGAATACCATGTTCTGATCCACCCCCCACCCCCCACCCCAGGCCCCCCTGCCCCTCCCCCCTCCCTGTTTCAGCCGCCCCGCAGGCCTGGATTGGGCACTGTGGGAAAGCCCATTCTCCTGCTGGCCAATCACTTTCAGGTGCAGGTGCCCAAGATGGACGTGTACCACTATGAGGTGGACATCAAGCCGGAGAAACGCCCCCGCAGGGTCAACAGGTAGAGCTCACCTGTCGGCCGGACTGCGTATGGTCACAGCGCTCTCACGCGTGAACACGCGTGTTACCCCATCGTGGGCAGATTCACTCCGTGTAACTCTATACATTATCATAGGGTGGGGAAAGGAAGAGGCCTTTGATGTTCTTCTGTATTTTTATGTGGTTTTTGGATTTAAACCCAAATGTTATTTTAATGTTTTTAATGTTTTGAACACGAGGAGTCTGGGATGAAGATTGATTCAGGGAATGTATTTCAGTCATTCATCTCCAGTTCTTGAATTGACTGCAGTGAAATGGTACTGATCCAAACTCTGAAGTGCATTATCATAAGAGCTTTATGATTATGGCGAGTTATGATAATAGATTATAGCATAATGGAGTGTTATTACTATAGATTATATGATAGGAGTTGATAGAATAATGGAAAGGTTGTAGAAAGTCACCTGACTGTAATGAAGTCTGGGCGTGTTTTATAAGGTCCTGGATTCTGAGCTTCATCCTGAATCCTCTCCTCCCGTGTGAAAAAGCACACACTCGGCAGACTTGAAGCAAGATTATATAAACTGTAATTATGTTGCAAGTATTTTGAAATAGTACACTTCAGAAATGCTTCAGCATACTGTTTTTCTCATGGGCTGTCAGACTGGTGACCTTTTCTGCTGTGATTGGCTGGCTGAACTCCTCTTTCATGTGGTCCATTGATCCTGTGTGTTGTGACTGGCTGACTGCTGTCTGACGGGCGCTGTGATTGGCTGATTTTTTTCTCCTGCGCTGTGATTTGTGTTGCAGGGAGGTTGTGGACACCATGGTGCGGCACTTTAAGATGCAGA
>CM045883.1:93292232-93314732 GCA_025169545.1 Anguilla japonica
TCCCTCCATCTCTCTATCCCTCTACCTCTCTGTCCCTCCATCTCTCTATCCCTCCATCTCTCTATCCCTCTACTGCTCTGTCTCTCCATCTCTCTATCCCTCTACCTCTCTGTCCCTCCATCTCTCTATCCCTCTATCTCACTGTCCTTCCATCTCCCTATCCCTCCATCTCTCTATCCCTCTACCTCTCTGTCCCTCCATCTCTCTATCCCTCTATCTCACTGTCCCTCCATCTCCCTATCCCTCCATCTCTCTATCCCTCTACCTCTCTGTCCCTCCATCTCTCTATCCCTCTACTGCTCTGTCCCTCCATCTCTATCCCTCTATCTCTCTGTCCTTCTATCTCTCTATCCCTCCATCTCTCTATCCCTCTACCTCTCTGTCCCTCCATCTCTCTATCCCTCTATCTCTCTACCCCTCTATCTCTCTGTCCCTCCATCTCTCTATCCCTCTATCTCTCTGTCCCTCTCTCCCCATCTGTCTGCTTTTCTGTTTCTCCCACACTGCCTCCCTCCCTCACTATCTCTCTATCCCTCTCCCTATCCCTCTATCTCTGTCTCTCCATCTCTATCCCTCCGTCCCTCCCTCTCTCCCTCCCTCACACACGGTGAGATAAGAACAGCATGTCCCTGCTTTGATCCCATCATGCTTTGCGTGTCAGGAGCTTCACGGACCAGCTTCGGAAGATCTCTAAGGACGCGGGGATGCCCATCCAGGGCCAGCCGTGCTTCTGTAAGTACGCGCAGGGGGCCGACAGCGTGGAGCCCATGTTCAAGCACCTCAAGCTGTCCTACGTGGGCCTGCAGCTCATCGTGGTCATTCTGCCGGGGAAGACGCCCGTGTACGGTGAGCACCTGCGTCGCCATGGCGAGTGTGTGTGTGTGCGCGCGTGCGCGCGTGCGCGCGTGTGTGTGCGTGTGAGTACTTGTGAGTGTTATGACCTGTTGTAAGTCATTGACTTTGCATGCTTGACTGTTTTGTTCAACTTTCTAGCCCTTCTGGTTTGGTCAAATATGGTGGGAGTTCATCGACTCGTTCTATTGGGCCTCAGATCTTTTATGTCCCTCTGCTCGCCATATAGTGGCTCTGGTTGGGAAGAGTGTTCCCAGCTGGACTACATGTCCTGCCATCGGGCACTATTTTGTAATTTTGCGTACGTAATTTTTCTGTTGTTATTTTGGAAGGTGACTCACTCTGGGTGTGTTATTTCTGTCGGGGGCGGGCTATTTGGCCTCGTGGTCTCAGCCTGCAGATGGAGTCCCGAAGCTCAGTGCTCAAAGTGTCCTGTGCCCAGCGTACACTAGCCAGGCTGGGTAGATGGGGACAGGCAGATTACTCATCAGTCTGCAGCATCGCTCCCATTCCCCACTCACTTCCCTTATTCTAGTTCCTGTTTTTGCCTGTGTGTGTGTGTGCATGTGCGTGTGTGTGTGTGTGTGTGTGTGTTCCTGTGTGCGTGTGTGTGTGTGTGTGTGTGTGTGTGTTCCTGTGTGCGTGTGTGTGTCTGCGTGTGTGTGTGTTTCCAGCTGAAGTGAAGCGTGTTGGGGACACACTCCTGGGCATGGCTACTCAGTGTGTTCAGGTGAAGAACGTGGTGAAGACGTCGCCCCAGACCCTGTCCAACCTCTGCCTGAAGATCAACGCCAAGCTGGGAGGCATCAACAACGTACTGGTGCCCCATCAGAGGTCAGTGTGTGTGCGTGTGCGCGTGCGTGCGTGCGTGTGTGGTGTGTGTGCGTGCGTGTGTGTGTAGTGTGTGTGCGTGTGCGTGCGTGTGTGTGTGTGTGTGTAGTGTGTGTGCGTGTGCGTGAGCGTGCGCGAGCGCGTGTGTGTAGTGTGTGTGTGTGCGTGCGTGCGTGTGTGTGTGTGTGTGTGCGTGCGTGCGTGTGTGTGTGTGTGTGTGCGTGCGTGCATGCGTGTGTGTGTGTGTGTGTGTGTAGTGTGCGTGCGTGCGTGTGTGGTGTGTGTGAGTGTGTGCGTGTGCGTGTGTAGTGCGTGTGCGTGTGCGTGTGTGTGATCTCTTTGAGTGCAGTTGCAGGGTCATTTTTAACACCCCCCCCCCCGGGGGCTGCAGGCCCTCGGTGTTCCAGCAGCCGGTGATCTTTTTGGGGGCGGACGTGACGCACCCCCCGGCGGGGGACGGGAAGAAGCCGTCGATCGCGGCGGTGGTGGGCAGCATGGACGGGCACCCCAGCCGCTACTGCGCCACGGTCCGGGTGCAGACGTCCCGCCAGGACCTGACGCAGGACCAGCCGAACCGGCAGGAGCCCCCGCCCGACCAGCTCTTCAGCCAGGAGGTGGTGCAGGACCTGAGCAGCATGGTGCGGGAGCTGCTCATCCAGTTCTACAAGGCCACACGCTTCAAGCCCACACGCATCATCTACTACAGGGGCGGGGTCTCCGAGGGGCAGATGAAACAGGTGAGGGCGGGGCTTCTTACACACAGGTAAAGCAGGTGAGGGCGGGGCCTCTTACACACAGGTAAAGCAGGTGAGGGCGGGGCCTCTTACACACAGGTAAAGCAGGTGAGGGCGGGGCCTCTTACACACAGGTAAAGCAGGTGAGGGCGGGGCCTCTTACACATTACATTACAATTTGCAGACACTCTTACATTTTCTGGTAGGATCTACAGATACATTATTACATTACATTACATTACAGGCATTTGGCAGACGCTCTTATCCAGAGCGACGTACAACAAAGTGTATAACCATAACCAGGGACAAGTGTGTCGAAAACCCTAGAGAGGAGTACCGGTCCAAGTGCAGGGAACAACCGCATAGTTCAACTTGGACCCTGAAGGTTAAACTGATTAACACTAACACAACGAGAACAGCAACAACGCAGTCTATGGGAAAAATACAAGCAGTAGTTAAGACAGTTAATGCACCTAAGTCACCTACGAAACAGCTGCCTAGTTACAACCCTTAGCTTACAGTCATTTACAAGGAGGTAGGGAGGGATGGGGAGAGGTGCAGCCTGAAGAGGTGAGTCTTCAGTCGTCGCTTGAAGTGGGTCAGTGTCTCAGCTGTTCTGATTTCCACGGGGAGGTCATTCCACCATCGTGGGGCCAGAACAGACAGGAGACGTGTTCGGGAAGCGTAGTTGCGAAGAGGGGGAGGTGCCAGGCGTCCTGAGGTAGTGGAACGGAGGGGTCTGGCTGGCATGTGGGGTTTGAATATCTTGTGGAGGTATGCTGGGGCTGATCCCTTGACTGCCTGGTATGCTAGGACCAATGTTTTAAATTTGATGCGAGCTATAACAGGCACACAGGTAAAGCAGGTGAGGGGCGGGCTCAGGTGTAGGACAGGTGAAACAGGTTTGTCTGTGGTGTAGGTGGCATGGCCGGAGCTCATGGCAGTGAGGAAGGCCTGTATCAGTCTGGAGGAAGACTACCGGCCTGGAATCTCTTACATCGTGGTGCAGAAACGACACCACACCCGCCTCTTCTGCTCCGACAAAGCAGAGCGGGTAAGCTACGCTGTGTGTGTGTGTGTGTGTGTGTGTGTGTGTGTGCGTGTGTGCGTGCGTGTGTGTGTGTGCGCGTGTGTACGCGCGTGTGTGTGTGCGCGCGCACACGTTTGTGTATTTGTGGGCACTTGGCTGTGTGTATGTATTTGCGGGGACTTGGCTGTGTGTGTATTTGTGGGGACTTGGCTGTGTGTGTATTTGTGGGGACTTGGCTGTGTGTGTATTTGTGGAGACTTGGCTGTGTGTGTACTTGTAGGGACTTGGCTATGTGTGTATTTGTGGGGACTTGGCTGTGTGTGTATTTGTGGGGACTTGGCTGTGTGTGTATTTGTGGGGACTTGGCTGTGTGTGTGTGTGTGTGTATTTGTGGGGACTTGGCTGTGTGTGTGTATGTGTGTATTTGTGGGGACTTGGCTGTGTGTGTGTGTATTTGTGGGGACTTGGCTGTGTGTGTGTGTGTGTGTGTGTGTGTGTGTATTTGTGGGGACTTGGCTGACACTGCTCTCCTGCAGGTGGGGAAGAGTGGGAACATTCCAGCCGGGACAGCAGTGGACAGCACCATCACACACCCCTCCGAGTTTGACTTCTACTTGTGCAGTCACGCTGGCATTCAGGTGAGTACCCCGCCCAGGGATCCCGCCCAGGTGTGTGGGGGTTAGGGTTAGGGCTAACAGGACCCTTACCCCCCCGCCTCGCCCCCAGGGCACCAGCCGGCCGTCGCATTACCACGTGCTCTGGGACGATAACTGCTTCACCGCAGACGAGCTGCAGCTGCTCACCTACCAGCTGTGCCACACCTACGTGCGCTGCACCCGCTCCGTCTCCATCCCCGCCCCCGCCTACTACGCCCGCCTCGTCGCCTTCCGCGCCCGCTACCACCTGGTGGACAAGGAGCACGACAGGTGAGCTTCCATTCGGGGGGTTTTACAGGTGTGGTGGGGTTTGGAGGTGTTTTAGGGAGCTGTGTGTGTGTTGCAGCACCCAATCCTGAAATATACTGACTAAATATGTCTCTCTGTATCTCTCCCTCTCTCTATCTTTCTCTCTCCCTGCCCTCTCTGTCCCCCCCCCTCCTCAGTGCGGAGGGTAGTCACGTCTCTGGGCAGAGTAATGGTCGGGACCAGCAGGCTCTGGCCAAAGCAGTGCAGATTCACTATGACACCCAGCACACCATGTACTTCGCCTGACAGCTGCAGCTAGGGGGCGGCCTGCCCCCCCCCCCCCCTTTCTTCTCCCTTGCTCCCTCTCCCCCCCCCCCCTCGCTCTTTCTTCTCCCTTGCTCCCTCTCTCCCCCTCCTTTCTCTCTGTCTCTCTCCCTCTCTGTCGCTCTCTTTTCCCATTCCTCTCTCTCTCTCTCCCTCTCTCTCTCTGTCGCTCTCTCTGCTTGTGGTCCTATAGCCAGCAGGTTGGTCCTCAGTGCTGAGTGAGGTTCTGACCTGGTCCGGACCGCTGGTGTCCAGCACAGGGAGAGAGACTGCAGAGAGACTGTCCTTCTGAAGCACAGAGAACACCGTTCAGTCGAGGTTTTTATTGTTGAATGTTTTTTTGAGGTTTTTATTGTTGAATGTTTTTTTTTGTACTGATTGTGATCAAAGCGGTCGTGTGCGAGAAGACCGCTGTCGGTCTTGCAGTTGACCAGGTCTGTTCTTACCTCAACCCCCTTGGGGTACACTAGAATTACATTTTTGAAAATTTGGATCAATTTGGATGTTACTTAATATTTTAACTTCCATCCTGTTTTCATGGCGGCTTGGATCAGTGCCGATTTTAATCCTGCCAATTCTGAACGTGTGTGTGTGTGTGTGTGCGTGTGCGTATGTGAGTGTGTGTGTGTGTGTGTGTATGTGCGTGTGCGTATGTGAGTGTATGTATGTGTGTGTGTGTGTGTGTGTATGTCTGTATGGGTGTATATATTAAGTGTTCACCGTAATGTGTTTCAGGTTTGGCTGTATTCACATAGATATACATCTGTGTAAAGGTTTGTTTCACATACTTCTATAGGTATATACGTCTATGAAAGTGTTTTATACACATAAACATTTTAAACATTTAAATTTATATGAAAGTGTTTGGTGAAAGGCAACAAGGGTGTGGAGTTGTGGTCTTAGAGAAAGAGCACTCGGGTCAATCGATTGGAGAGAAACCGCACGGTCGCATGTTTAGAGAGACCGCGGAGTTGCACAGCACTGTGGTTCTGAGTTTGGAGAGACTGAAGGGTTGTGTGTTTAGAGAGACCGTAGGGTCGTGTTTTTAGAGAGACCGTAGAGTGGTGACAAGCTGTGGTCATGTTTTTGGAGAGACCGCGTGGTTGTGATGGGAGATTGCTGCTTCATGAACCTCATAATGGGTGGAGCTACCCAGCATATGCTGTAAAATAAACACCAGAGAAATGAACCAATCAGGAGTTTCCTGTTGCAGCTCCTGAGTAGCTGACTAGCTGACACAGCGCTAAAGCTTATAGCACACTGGCTAACTGTGCTACTGCTAACCTGGATCCACAGCGCTAAAGCTTATAGCACACTGGCTAACTGTGCTACTGCTAACCTGGAGCCAGAGTGCTAAAGCTTATAGCACACTGGCTAACTGTGCTACTGCTAACCTGGAGCCACAGCGCTAAAGCTTATAGCACACTGGCTAACTGTGCTACTGCTAACCTGGATCCACAGTGCTAAAGCTTATAGCACACTGGCTAACTGTGCTACTGCTAACCTGGAGCCAGAGTGCTAAAGCTTATAGCACACTGGCTAACTGTGCTACTGCTAACCTGGAGCCAGAGTGCTAAAGCTTATAGCACACTGGCTAACTGTGCTACTGCTAACCTGGATCCACAGCGCTAAAGCTTATAGCACACTGGCTAACTGTCCTAGCGCTAACCTGGATCCACAGCGCTAAAGCGTATAGCACACTGGCTAACTGTCCTAGCGCTAAACTGAGCCAGAGTAGCTAAAGCTGGCTAACTGTGTCTACTGCTAACCTGGATCCACAGCGCTAAAGCTTATAGCACACTGGCTAACTGTCCTAGCGCTAACCTGGATCCACAGCGCTAAAGCTTATAACACACTGGCTAACTGTCCTACCGCTAATCTGGCTAATCATTCCCCTCCACCCAAAAATACAACAGTTTACTTCCAGCAGCGAGAAAAAAAAATACAGCAAAACAGGGATTAGTTCACATCAGTGAGTCCTGTGGTTCTGCCCCTTGTGTGGTTTATGAAGCATCAACCGTTGGGAATCTGCTTGATCCTTTCAGGCGGGGCATTAGTGGGGTGTGCAGGGTGTGGTTTAGGGCATGTGCATTTCATCGTAAACATGTAAATTAAGAGTTTAATATAACAACAAAAATATTTAGTATTTAGAGTAGCTTGTTGTCATTGTTCAATTATTTCATCCAACTGACAGCAGCAGCCAAGGTCCGATCAGTGATGTCATACATGAGATAAACTGGGGTATGTGTGATGTCACAAAGATAGGACGTATTATCATAAAAGCTGAGGTAGGGGGGGCTTTGTGATGTCATAGAGGCAGGTCAGATTGAGACCGATTGGGTGTGTGTGTGTGCAGAGGAGTGTGACTGTGATTGCTGCTGTATCCCATTTGGGTTCCGGCGAGCTGATTCGGTTGGTCGGTTTAGCGCTTGCATTTGTATCGCTGAAATCTGCAGCTTACGGTCACTTCGCTCGCATGCATGTCTCATCTTTTCGTACAGCGGTCGATACAAAGAAAAAGAAACTGAAAGGGTAAAAAAAAATGTAAATGTGTTTGAAGCCTGTTTAGGATAGCAATATTGGTGTCTTTTAATGATGATGTATTTTTAAAATCCCACGTCAAACAAAAAAAACGAGGTACTTTTTTTTTTTGAAAGCATGGGGACAGGCGATGACAGTGCATTGCCTCCAGGGGGCGGTGAGGTTCCCCCTGGCCCTCTAGCATTCCTGCACTGTGGCGCCCTCTCCTGGTGGGGTCGGGGATTTTGGCGCTGGGACATCAGTCTGCTCGACCGTTAGCAGATCTGTTTTTATAAAAAGGATCCACGAGCAGTTATTTGCAGTACATTTTAATGTTCATTATGTCTGTTGCTATATAATGGCCTGTAGCATTTAGTGGTGTCGTCAGCTATGTTACTGTCCAGGGGACATTCTGGGGTCTCTTCCTGTGTGTGTGTGTGTATTTGGGGTGGGTGGGATATGGGTACCTAAACTGTGCTTCATTGTGTAATATGTGACTTCTTAAAAAAATGTTTGTTTTTTAGCCTGCAGGGAATACTTGTGTTCATGTGCGACATAATAAAACAGTATTTTGTGCCCATTATACGTTTTGGTGCTTTTTTTTAACACTGGTAATTATACGCTTACATGGCAAGACCAGCGCCCTGGATCACGCAGCAGGGTTATGGAGTTAGCTGGGTAACTGCGCTGAGTAAAACCATTAAAAGGATTTTGATAAAAGCAAAATAAATGTGTTCTGGTGTTTGTGAATAGTTCAGGGACATCTCAGTGTGATACTCACCACAGCCAAAGAAAGTACTGCCAACAGCCCATATCATTCAATCATGTATGAGGTGTGAAAAAAAAAAAAGTGACTGGAAACACACACCCAGGAGATTTTAGGGTTTTTGTTTCAAAATAAAGATCACATTTTTTTTTAGACAATCTACAACAAGTTACAAAATATGGTTGCCCAGGCGATAAGCGTACACAGGATTCAGTTCAGACTTTACAGATGGTTACAGGTGTGCCTGTATTCACAAGGCCTGGAGTCACAGGGCCTGTATTCACAAGGCCTGGAGTCACAGGGCCTGTATTCACAAGGCCTGGAGTCACAGGGCCTGTATTCACAAGGCCTGGAGTCACAGGGCCTGTATTCACAAGGCCTGGAGTCACAGGGCCTGGAGTCACAGGGCCTGTATTCACAAGGCCTGGAGTCACAGGGACCCAACGCTGCACCCGGCCGAAGGCGACGGACCGGACCGGACCGGCCTCGCAGCAGCGCAGACACGCTCACTCTCTGTACAAAACGAGACCCCCTTTTACGGAAGAGCGTGGGGTCCGGGTGGGTCTCACTTCAGGAAACGCACGGTTAACCCCCCCAGGCAGTGGAAAAAAACATCACATTTAAAAGATCTAAAAAAAGTCACTTCTCAAATAGGGGGTTGTTTAAACAGTAAATCGGCTAATTTTTCCTTCCTTTTTTAAGTGTAAAGTAGAGACATGTTAAAACCATGAAGCATTTGTTTGTACAAGTACTACACTGTATAAGAAAGGGCTTCTCAAAACAAAATTTCATATTACAATTTACAATATACAACAAATATAAGCCACCACCAGAAGTCTGAATATACACTGAAATGCACAGGTTTCTAACTTTTTTTTTTCCTTTTTAGATTTTCCTTTATAACAAAAAGCTTTTAGAAGCAATTCCAAGTTTTCCACATTTACATTACAGGAGGTTTACAAATGTACAATTATACAATCAGTATGAGATCACTACTGGGATACATTATAGATACAGATTCAACATCAAAACCCAGAAAAACTACAAAGGTTTTATACATATATGTATATATAATATATATTATGATATATGCAAAAGTCTACACCAAGTATACACAATATATTTATCGAAGCAAAAAAACGAAGCGTCTATCCCATGCTAAATGACGGTACCAAGCTTCAGGCCAGACGAGCTTCAGCCTCTGGTGCAGTGGTCTGAAGCAAAATAATTCCAAATGGAAATTTATTTAAAACAAAAACTAACTGAACAGGCCTTCATCCGTTATGCAGTGCGTTCTTTGTAGAGTAGAAAAGGCCTGACTCCGTGGCCCTGGCCTGTGGGACCAGTGCCTGTGGGAGCGGTGGACACTGCGTTTGGGTGTGGTGGTCATGTGCTGCACAGATGCACACGGTTTTGGCAGGAGGCTCCACCCCCAAATCTCACAGTTTCCCCGACACCTGTATCCATGGAAACTGCTGCTTGACTCCCGTACCCGTGGAAAAGGTTGCCTGACTCCTGTATCCGTGGAAACGGCTGCGGTTTAAAGGGAGAGGAGTCCAGCAGCAGATAGTGTAGGAGCACAAGGCTGCTTTACTGCCACACCCTCGAGGCCACGTCATTGGAGGAAAGGCAAAGGGGCGGAGCCTGTGGCACAACACAACCAGAGGCTGGCATCTGGGTCCTGACAGCAGGTGACTGGGGTGGGGTTGGGATTTAAGGCAGGTGATTGGAGTAGGGTTTGGGGTAATTGGGAGGTGACTGAGGTGGGGTTTGGGGTGATTGGCAGCTGATTGGGGTGGGGTTTGGAGTGATTGGGGTGGAGTCTGGGATTTAAGGCAGGTGATTGGAGTAGGGCTTGGGGTAATTGGGAGGTGACTGAGGTGGGGTTTGGGGTGATTGGCAGCTGATTGGGGTGGGGTTTGGAGTGATTGGGGTGGAGTCTGGGATTTAAGGCAGGTGATTGGAGTAGGGTTTGGGGTAATTGGGAGGTGACTGAGGTGGGGTTTGGGGTGATGGGGGAGGGGTTTGGGGTGATTGGGGTGCAGTTTAGGGGTAAGTGGCAGATGATAGGGTGTGGGGTTTAAGGTGACTGGCAGGTGATGGGGTGGGTTTCTGGTGATTGGCAGGTGATGGGGTGGGATTTCTGGTGATTGGCAGGTGATGGGGTGGGATTTATGGTGATTGGCAAGTGATGGGGTGGGATTTTGGGTAATTGGCAGGTGATAGGGTGGGATTTCTGGTGACTGGCAGGTGATGGGGTGAGGTTGCGGGTGACTTTCTGGTGATAGCCAGGTGATGGGGTGGGATTTCTGGTGATTGGCAGGTGATGGGGTGGGGTTTTGGGTGATTGGCAGGTGACTGGGTGGTATTTCTGGTGATCGCCAGGTGATGGGGTGGGATTTCTGGTGATTGGCAGGTGATGGGGGTGGGGTTTAAAGTGACTGGCAGGTGATGGGGTGGGATATCTGGTGATTGGCATGTGATAGGGCTGGGGTTTAAGGTGACTGGCAGGTGATGGGGTGGGGTTTAAGGTGACTGGCAGGTGATGGGGTGGGGTTTAAGGTGACTGGCAGGTGATGGGGTGGGGTTTAAGGTGACTGGCAGGTGATGGGGGTGGGGGTTTAAAGGTGACTGGCAGGTGATGGGGTGGGGTTTAAGGTGACTGGCAGGTGATGAGGGTGGGTTTAAGGTGACTGGCAGGTGATGGGGTGGGGTTTAAGGTGACTGGCAGGTGATGGGGTGGTATTTCTGGTGATTGGCAAGTGATGGGGTGGGATTTCTGGTGATTGGCAGGTGATGGGGGTGGGGTTTAAGGTGATTGGCAGGTGACTGGGTGGTATTTCTGGTGATCGCCAGGTGATGGGGTGGGATTTCTGGTGATTGGCAGGTGATGGGGTGGGGTTTAAGGTGACTGGCAGGTGATGGGGGTGGGGTTTAAGGTGACTGGCAGGTGATGGGGTGGGGTTTAAGGTGACTGGCAGGTGATGGGGGTGGGGTTTAAGGTGACTGGCAGGTGATGGGGGTGGGGTTTAGCGTGACGGGGGTGAGGGGTTACAGAATGCCATTGGGGGCCCCACAGAGGGGCCCCAGGTCCACCCCATTCTTCATGTAGTACTTCTCCAGCTTGGCCAGGATGTGCTTGCCGTACGTGTACTTCCGCAGGGTGGCGATGTGGGGCCGGATCTGGGGTCACATGACATATCACATGACAGGAAGCAGCAAATGCAGGCAAAACCAGAGAGCCATACACACATATGTGCGCACATGCATGCACGCATGCATGCACGCTCTCTCTCTCATACACACCACACACACGCACGCACACAGGCACCCTGCCTCTCTCACACACACACACACACACACCTTGTGCATGACGATCTTGCGCTGCGTAGGCTCAGCGATGTCGATCATCTTCTGCACCACGTAGTTGGCGTACTGGTCCTTCATCATGGTGTAGAGGGCGCTGTGGGGCCCGTCGTTCGGACTGCACACCTCGTCTATCAGCAGGGCGCGCTCCGCGCGGGACGAGTGCGTCACGCACTTCTCCACCACGTTACTGAAAGGGCGCGGAACGCTGTCACAGGTACACACCTGCACACTCTCACCTGCTTTAATCCAAATGTGTGTGTTCATCCTGAGACCCTGAGGGGTTTTATAGGTGCTCAGGTGTGTACAGGTGAGGCAGTGTTCAGGTGTAAAGCAGTGTTCAGGTATGCACAGTTGAGGTAGTGTTCAGGTGCAAAGCAGTGTTCAGGTGTGTACAGGTGAGGCAGAGTTCAGGTGTGTACAGGTGAGGCAGTGTTCAGGTGTAAAGCAGTGTTCAGGTGTGCACAGTTGAGACAGTGTTCAGGTGCAAAGCAGTGTTCAGGTGTGTACAGGTAAGGCAGAGTTCAGGTGTGTACAGGTGAGGTTACCTGGCGAATTTGTGCTGGCTGAGGCCCAGCACGTTCCCTCGGATCTCAGCCACGATCTTGCTCTTGTCCTCCGTGCGGCCGTGTTCCAGAACATGCTGGATAACGTAGTTCCCATACTGATCCTAAAACACACAGGAGTGTGTTACACCTGTGCATCTGTGCATGTGTGTGTGTGTGTGAGTGTAGCACAGTGGGTAAGGAACTGGGCTTGTAACCGAAAGGTTGTAAATTCGATTCCCGGGTAGGACACTGCCGTTGTACCCTTGAGCAAGGTACTTAACCGAAATTGCTTCAGTATATATCCAGCTGTATAAATGGATACAATGTAAAAATGCTATGTAAAAGATGTGTAAGTCGCTCTGGATAAGAGTGTCTGCTAAATGCCTGTAATGTAATGTAATGTAATGTAATGTGTGCATGTGAGTGCGAGTGTGTGTGCGTGAGCGTGTGATGAGTGTGTTTGTGCACGTGTGCAGGTGTGAAGAGTGTGTGAGTGTGTGTGCGCGTGTGCAGGTGTGAAGTGTGTGTGTGTGTGTGTGTGCGTGTGCAGGTGTGAAGTGTGTGTGTGTGTGTGTGTGCGTGCGTATGTGTGTGCATGAATGTGAGTGTGTGAGTGTGCGTGTGTGTGCATGTGCGCGTGTGTGTGTGTACGTGAGTGTGTGTGTGTGAGTGCGTGTGCGCGTGTGATGAGTGTGTGTGAGTGTGTGTGCACGTGTGAGTGTGTGTGAGTGTGAGCGTGTGTGAGTGTGTGTGAGTGTGAGCGTGTGTGTGTGTGTGTGTGTGTGTGAGAGAGTGTGTGCGCACGTGTGTGTGAGTGTGTGCGTACCTGCACTAGCTGCTCAGTGTGTTGGTGCAGCTCCTCCAGGATAGGCAGGGTCTGTTCAGGGAGGCAGTGCTCCAGGATTCGCTGGATCACCCGGCAGCCATACGGGTGTGTGGACAGAGCAAACACCTGCGGACACACCTGTCAATCAAACTCTGCGCGGGGTGTGTGAGGGGCATACCTGGCTCAGGTGTGCGGGGTGTGTGCGGGGCGTACCTGGCTCAGGTGTGCGGGGTGTGTGAGGGGCGTACCTGGCTCAGGTGTGAGGGACGTGTGCGGGGCGTACCTGGCTCAGGAGTGAGGGGTGTGTGCGGGGCATACCTGGCTCAGGTGTGTGGGGAGTACCTGGCTCAGGTGTGTGGGGTGTGTGAGGGGCATACCTGGCTCAGGTGTGAGGGGTGTGTGCGGGGCGTACCTGGCTCAGGTGTGAGGGGGTGTGTGCGGGGCGTACCTGGCTCAGGTGTGAGGGGTGTGTGCGGGGCGTACCTGGCTCAGGTGTGAGGGGTGTGTGCGGGGCGTACCTGGCTCAGGTGTGAGGGGCGTGTGAGGGGCGTACCTGGCTCAGGTGTGAGGGGCGTGTGCGGGGCGTACCTGTCTCAGGTGTGTGGGGCGTGTGAGGGGCGTACCTGGCTCAGGTGTGTGGGGTGTGTGCGGGGCGTACCTGGCTCAGGTGTGAGGGGCGTGTGCGGGGTTTACCTGGCTCAGGTGTGAGGGGTGTGTGCGGGGCGTACCTGGCTCAGGTGTGAGGGGTGTGTGAGGGGCATACCTGGCTCAGGTGTGAGGGGTGTGTGAGGGGCGTACCTGGCTCAGGTGTGAGGGGTGTGTGCGGGGTGTACCTGGCTCAGGTGTGCGGGGCGTACCTGGCTCAGAAGTGAGGGGTGTGTGCGGGGCATACCTGGCTCAGGTGTGCGGGGAGTACCTGGCTCAGGTGTGAGGGGCGTGTGCGGGGCGTACCTGGCTCAGGTGTGAGGGGCGTGTGCGAGGCGTACCTGGCTCAGGTGTGAGGGGCGTGTGCGGGGCGTACCTGGCTCAGGTGTGAGGGGTGTGTGCGGGGCGTACCTGGCTCAGGTGTGAGGGGTGTGTGAGGGGCGTACCTGGCTCAGGTGTGCAGGGGCGTACCTGGCTCAGGTGTGAGGGGTGGGTGCGGGGCGTACCTGGCTCAGGTGTGAGGGGTGTGTGTGGGGCGTACCTGGCTCAGGTGTGAGGGGCGTGTGAGGGGCATACCTGGCTCAGGTGTGAGGGGTGTGTGCGGGGTTTCCCTGGCTCAGGTGTGTGGGGTGTGTGAGGGGCGTACCTGGCTCAGGTGTGAGGGGTGTGTGCGGGGCGTACCTGGCTCAGGTGTGTGGGGTGTGTGAGGGGCGTACCTGGCTCAGGTGTGCGGGGCGTACCTGGCTCAGGTGTGAGGGGCGTGTGAGGGGCATACCTGGCTCAGGTGTGAGGGGCGTGTGAGGGGCGTGTGCGGGGCGTACCTGGCCCAGGTGTGAGGGGTGTGTGAGGAGTGTACCTGGCTCAGGTGTGAGGGGTGTGTGAGGGGCGTACATGGCTCAGGTGTGTGGGGTGTGTGCGGGGCGTACCTGGCTCAGGTGTGAGGGGCGTGTGAGGGGCGTACCTGGCTCAGGTGTGCGGGGCGTACCTGGCTCAGGTGTGTGGGGTGTGTGCGGGGCGTACCTGGCTCAGGTGTGAGGGGTGTGTGAGGGGCGTACCTGGCTCAGGTGTGTGGGGCGTGTGAGGGGCGTACCTGGCTCAGGTGTGAGGGGTGTGTGAGGGGCGTACCTGGCTCAGGTGTGAGGGGTGTGTGAGGGGCGTACCTGGCTCAGGTGTGAGGGGTGGGTGCGGGGCGTACCTGGCTCAGGTGTGAGGGGTGTGTGTGGGGCGTACCTGGCTCAGGTGTGAGGGGCGTGTGAGGGGCATACCTGGCTCAGGTGTGAGGGGTGTGTGCAAGGTTTCCCTGGCTCAGGTGTGTGGGGTGTGTGAGGGGCGTACCTGGCTCAGGTGTGAGGGGTGTGTGCGGGGCGTACCTGGCTCAGGTGTGTGGGGTGTGTGAGGGGCGTACCTGGCTCAGGTGCGCGGGGCGTACCTGGCTCAGGTGTGCGGGGGCGTACCTGGCTCAGGTGTGTGAGGGGCGTGTGAGGGGCATACCTGGCTCAGGTGTGAGGGGCGTGTGTGCGGGGCGTACCTGGCCCAGGTGTGAGGGGTGTGTGAGGAGTGTACCTGGCTCAGGTGTGAGGGGTGTGTGAGGGGCGTACATGGCTCAGGTGTGTGGGGTGTGTGCGGGGCGTACCTGGCTCAGGTGTGAGGGGTGTGTGAGGGGCGTACCTGGCTCAGGTGTGCGGGGCGTACCTGGCTCAGGTGTGAGGGGTGTGTGCGGGGCGTACCTGGCTCAGGTGTGAGGGGCGTGTGAGGGGCGTACCTGGCTCAGGTGTGCGGGGCGTACCTGGCTCAGGTGTGTGGGGTGTGTGCGGGGCGTACCTGGCTCAGGTGTGAGGGGTGTGTGAGGGGCGTACCTGGCTCAGGTGTGTGGGGCGTAGTGAGGGGCGTACCTGGCTCAGGTGTGCGGGGCGTACCTGGCTCAGGTGTGTGGGGTGTGTGCGGGGCGTACCTGGCTCAGGTGTGAGGTGTGTGTGAGGGGCGTACCTGGCTCAGGTGTGTGGGGCGTGTGAGGGGCGTACCTGGCTCAGGTGTGAGGGGTGTGTGAGGGGCGTACCTGGCTCAGGTGTGAGGGGTGTGTGCGGGGCGTACCTGGCTCAGGTGTGCGGGGCGTGTGAGGGGCGTACCTGGCTCAGGTGTGAGGGGTGTGTGCGGGGCGTACCTGGCTCAGGTGTGCGGGGCGTACCTGGCTCAGGTGTGCGGGGCGTGTGAGGGGCGTACCTGGCCTTTGAAGGCGTCGATGATGAACTGCAGGGCGTGCGGCTGGACGCACTCGATGCACTTCTGCACCACATGGTTCCCGTTCTGGTCCTTCACACACTTCAGAACATGGCTGTCCAGCTCCCTCACCATCTCACTCTAGAGTTACACACACACACACACACACACTGTCTCACTCTAGAGTTACATACACACACACACACACACACACACTGTCTCACTCTAGAGTCACACACACACACACACACACTGTCTCACTCTAGAGTTACACACACACACACACTGTCTCACTCTAGAGTCACACACACACACACACACACACACACACACTGTCTCACTCTAGAGTTACATACACACACACACTGTCTCACTCTAGGGTTACACACACACACATACACTGTCTCACTCTAGAGTCACACACACACACACTGTCTCACTCTAGAGTTTACACACACACACACACTGTCTCACTCTAGAGTTACACACACACACACACACTGTCTCACTCCAGAGTTACACACACACACACACACACACACACACACACACACACACACACAGGGGTGGGGGGATACTCACGATGACCTGCTGCTCAGAGGGGATGAACTCCAGGGCTTTCTGTATGACCCTGCAGCCGTACATCTGCAGAGCCAGAGACAGAACATGGCCCCTGATACGCTCTGCCAAAGCCAGCTTCTGATCCAAACTGCCAAACTGCACAGAGAGAGAGAGACAGAGAGGGCGAGAGACATTAACACTGCGCACAGAGAGAGAGGACGAGAGACAGAGACATTAACACTGCGCACAGAGAGAGGGCGAGAGAGAGAGACATTAACACTGCACAGAGAGAGGCCGAGAGAGACATTAACACAACACAGAGAAAGAGGCCGAGAGAGAGAGACATTAACACAACACAGAGAAAGAGAGAGACATTAACACTGCGCACAGAGACAGAGAGAGGGCGAGAGACATTAACACGGGGCACAGAGAGAGAGAGAGAGAGAGAGAGCGAGCGACATTAACACTGCACAGAGAGAGAGGGCAAGAGACATTTACACTGTGCAGAGAGAGGGTGAGACATTACTACAATACACAGCACGCACGCACGCACGCACGCACGCACGCATGCACATGCACAGATTTTAGTACTTTTCTGCACCTCGAAGAACTTCTGGATGACGTAGTTCCCAAAAACGTCGACCATGAGCTGGTATGCTGCCTGCAGGATCTCACTGAACACCAACTGCCTCTCTGCAGGACTGGCCCGCTCCAGCTTCAGCTGGATAAACCTGAGGGGGGGGGGGGGGAGAGGGGGGAGGGAGGATTCAGGGAGAGAGATTCAGTCTGGTTTTTAGTTTTAGTGTGGGGGGTGGTGGTGGGGCTGGTCTTAGAAGTGGGGGGGGGTTGGGGGGTCGCTGTTGTAGGTGGGGGGGGGGGTTGGGGGGGCTGGAGTGGGGGGGGCTGGGGGGGGGGGGGGGTGGTGTAGAGTAAGAGTCGGGCGGGGGGGGGGGGGTGGGCTGGTGTTAGAGTGGGGGGTGGGGGGGGGTGTAGAGTGGGGCTGGGGTAGAGTGGGGTTTTAGGGGGGGGGTGGTGGTGCTGGTCTTAGAGTGGGGGGGGGTTGGGGGCTGGTGTAGAGTGGGGGGGGGGGGGGTGGGGGGCTGGTTTTAGAGTGGGGGGGGGGGTTGGGGGGGCTGGTGTAGAGTCGGGTGGGGGGGGGGTGGGGGGCTGGGTGTTAGAGGGGGGGGGGTTGGGGGGCTGGGTAGAGTGGGGTGGGGGGGGTTGGGGGGCTGGTGTAGAGTGGGGCGGGGGGGTGGGGGTTGGGGGGCTGGTTGTGTAGAGTGGGGGGTGAGGGGGGGGGGGGCTAGAGTGTAGAGTGGGGGGGGGGGGGTGGGGGCTGGTTAGAGTTGGCTGGTGGGGGCTGGGGGGCTGGTGTAGAGTCGGGCGGGGGGGGGGGGGGGGGTGGTGGGGCTGGGGGGCTGGTGTAGAGTCAGGGGAGGGGGGGGTTGGGGGGCTGGGGGGCTGGTGTGTAGAGTCGGGGGGGGGGGGGGTTGGGGGGCTGGTGTAGAGTGGGGGTGGGGGGTACCTGGGGGGGGGGTACCTGGGGGGCTGGGGGGCTTGGGGTCGGCGGGGGGGGTTGGGGGGCTGGTGTGTAGGGGGGGGGGGGGGGGGAACCGTTGGGGGGCTGGGGGGCTGGTGTAGAGTCGGGCGGGGGGGGGTTGGGGGGCTGGTGTAGAGTGGGGCGGGGGGGGGGGGGTACCTGGACCCGTGCTGGTCCTGGGAGAACTCCATGATGTGGCCGGCGATCTCGCGCAGCTGCAGGTTGGGATAGCGGTTGTTCCGGAAGTCCTCCAGCAGCCGGCTGCGACCGGACGGCATCACGTCCGACATGCCGTAGCGTAACCGTGACGACGGGAAGAGCTGGCTGCTGGGGCTGAACAGGCTGGAGCCGCCGCCCGCGTTCCGGAACTTCGCCTCCGCCCCCGGCGCCGCCGAGACGTACCGCCCACTCCCATTGGTCAGGCCTCCTGAGGCAGACCAATCACAGCACAGTCAGGCCCCACAGCCCCCTCAGAGTGCTGATCCAAGATCAGTTCTCAGCTCAAAATGGATCCGGTTCGGATCTCCACTGATCCCAGATCAGCACTTAAGCCACTGTTTCTCAGTCATTAAAAGAAATGGTGGTCTCTGACTTTTGCACAGTACTGTATACACATACACTTCAACAAACATTTGGGAAAAAAAAAAAAAATCAAGAACACACAGTGGACACAGCACAGCACAGACAGACAGACAGACAGACAGACAGCGACAGCAGCAGACAGACAGACAGCGACAGGCAGACAGACAGCGACAGGCAGACAGACAGACAGAAAGCGACAGGCAGACAGACAGACTGACCCAGGTTGATGCTGGAAGAGGACCCGTGGGTGGAGAGGGAAGGGGGCGGGGTTAGGGAGTGGCTTGGGGGCTGGTTGGGGAGGGGCATGCCGATTGGCCCGGGGGAGGAGAAGCCCAGCCCATTGTAGAAGCCGTGGCCAATGGGAGTGAGGCTGCTGGGGGCGCGTTTGTAGAGCTCCGACCCGCCCGTCAGAGAGTCCCGCCGAGACCCTCCTCCTGTACTGGAGCTCGCCACTGGGGGGAGACAGAGAGCAAACTGAGTGTGTTTGTGTGTGCATGTGCGTGTGTGCATGTGTGTCCATGTGCGTGTGATTGTGTGTGTGTGTGTGCATGTGTGTCCATGTGCGTGTGATTGTGTGTGTGTGTGCATGTGTGTCCATGTGCGTGTGTGATCGTGTGTGTGTGTGTCCATGTGCGTGTGTGATCATGTGTATGTGTGTGTGCGCGTGTAGGTCCCCTGATAAGCCCCACCCCCAGGTGTGGTACCTGTGCGCTGGCCGGAGGGGTGGGAGGGGCTGGGGAAGGCCCCCGCAGTGCCGAAGCCCCCCAGCGCGGCCCCGAGCGTGGGCCCCAGGGAGGAGGAGGAGCCGAAGCCCAGAGAGGACCCGCCGTGCTGGGCGGAGCCCTGCGAGAACAGAGAGCTGCTCTGGGAGCTGGGCGGGGCCGGGGGCGGGGCCTGGGCCGGGGGCGGGGCCTGCGAGCCGTAGAAGGAGCTGGAGGCCAGACTGCTGGGCTGCTGCTGCTGGGACCCCAGAGCCCGAAACGGCCCACTGCCCCCTGCACCCATGCCCCCTCCCCGCCCCCATGCCCCCACCCGGCCCCATGCCCCCACCCATGCCCCCACCCGGCCCACTCGCAGAAGCTGCTGCTGCTACTGCTGCGGGGGGGGGGGGGGGAGAGAGAGAGAGAGAGAGAGAGAGAGAGAAGGAGAGAGGTATTACATAGTCATTCATAAGTTTCCTCATCACACGGTCATCATACAGTGCTGTTATTAAAAATATGATATGTACTGTAGAGAAGTATTTGCCCCGTTCCTAATGTCCTCTATTACTGCATATCTGCCATGCTGAATGGCTCCAGATCTTTAGACAAAATTTCATATCACACACACACACTAACTCACACCCCCACACTAACTCACACACACACACACACACACACCCCCCCCACACACACCACCCCCCCACACACACACACGCACGCACGCACGCACGCGCACGCGCACACGCACACTCGCACGCGCACACACACACACACACACACTCACACACACACACTCACACACACACACCCCCCCCCACACACACACACACACATACACACCCACACACACACACACACACACTCACACCCCCCCACACACACACACGCGCACACACACACACACTCACACACACACACACACTCACACCCCCCCACACTCACACCCCCCCACACACACACACGCACACACACACACGCGCACACACACACGCGCACACACACACACACTCACACACTCACACACTCACACACACACACACACGCACACACACACACACACACACACACACCTGCTTGTGCGGCAGAGGGGCTGATGATGACAGGAGCGGGGGCCATGAGCCTGACAGGTCCGCTGCGTGCTCCTGTGTTCACCACTAGCGCCCCCGTCTGGTCGTAGTAGGCAGCGGGAGCCAGCACCGGATACCCTGCAGGAGAGAGAGCAGTGAGGACGGCGAGCCCTGTGCCATGGCCACCGAGGCAGGGGTCAAAGGTCACTCACCAGGAACCCCAGCAGCCAGGCCCTGCCCAAACGCCAGCGCAGAGTTCACAGCTGCCGCGGCAACCAGCTGCTCCGTCTGCTGGCCCTGCTGGCTCTGGTTCGGGGTCAAAGGTCGCTGGTTACTTCCTGCACGCAGTACCTGCAGCCGCACAGGGGAGCGGGGGTCAAAGGTCAAGATCAAAACTGGAGGGGAAATATAATGGCACAGCCAATGAGTGAGGGGAGATGGGCCCAGCCAATCACCTGCTGCTGGCTCTGCTGGTTCTGGCCTGCCGCCTGCTGATTGGCTGAGCTGGAGGCGGCGGCTGCAGCAGCGGCCTGCTGCTGGAAGAGGTTTGCGGGGTACACCCCCCAGGGAGTCACGCCGTAGTACTGATGGGGCACTACGGCCGGGCCTAGGGAGGAAACAGCCAGGAGAAACACTGCAGCAAGGCTCCAAGGGCACCGGAAACGTTGCTGAAAGGTTTTACAAATGTTGCTGAAATGTTAACATAACACAATGACCAGAACAGTTTCTGCCTCCACTACGTGACCTGGCAGGCTATTCCACACATTGACAGCTGGGTAATTGAAGTCACCCATAATAACAGTCTCACCTTCCTGACGAGCTTGTTTTACGTTGCCAAAGAACACTGAATCCACACATTAAAATTCTTTTACAGAGAGAGCTACACCCCCACCTCTCTTACTGGATATATCCTTCCTAATGAGTTACACCCCCACCTCTCTAACTGGATATATCCTTCCTAATGAGTTACACCCCCACCTCTCTAACTGGATATATCCTTCCTAACGAGTTACACCCCCACCTCTCTAACTGGATATATCCTTCCTAACGAGTTACACCCCCACCTCTCTAACTGGATATATCCTTCCTAATGAGTTACACCCCCACCTCTTACTGGATAATCCTTCCTGTTACACCCCCACCTCTCTAACTGGATATATCTTTCCTAATGAGCTACAACACCCCCACCTCTCTAACTGGATATATCCTTCCTAACGAGTTACACCCCCACCTCTCTCTGGATATATCCTTCCTAACGAGTTACACCCCCACCTCTCTAACTGGATATATCCTTCCTAATGAGTTACACCCCCACCTCTCTAACTGGATATATCCTTCCTAACGAGTTACACCCCCACCTCTCTTACTCTATATCCTTCCTAATGAGTTACACCCCCACCTCTCTAACTGGATATATCCTTCCTAATGAGTTACACCCCCACCTCTCTTACTGGATATATCCTTCCTAATGAGTTACACCCCCACCTCTCTTACTGGATATATCCTTCCTAATGAGTTACACCCCCACCTCTCTTACTGGATATATCCTTCCTAATGAGTTACACCCCCACCTCTCTAACTGGATATATCCTTCCTAACGAGTTACACCCCCACCTCTCTAACTGGATATATCCTTCCTAATGAGTTACACCCCCACCTCTCTTACTGGATATGTCCTTCTTAACGAGTTTTTACCCTGCTATGTTATATTCCGCATTGGCCTCCCCAATCCATGTCCCTGTAATGCCAACTAATAGCCCCCAATATTCATAGTTTGCTGAAAGGTCGTGGAAACCTTCCTGAAGGGTTGTGGAAACGTTGCTGAAGGGTTGTGGAATTGTTGCTGAAGGGTTGTGGAAACGTTGCTGAAGGGTTGTGGAAACGTTGCTGAAAGGTTATTTAAATGTTGCTGAAAGGTTGTGGAAACGTTGCTGAAGGGTTGTGTAAACGTTGCTGAAGGGTTGTGTAAACGTTGCTGAAGGGTTGTGGAAATGTTGCTGAAGGGTTGTGGAAAAGTTGCTGAAAGGTTGTGGAAACGATGCTGAAGGGTTGTGGAAACGTTGCTGAAGGGTTGTGGAATTGTTGCTGAAGGGTTGTGGAAACGTTGCTGAAGGGTTGTGGAAACATTGCTGAAAGGTTGTGGAAACATTGCTGAAGGGTTGTGTAAACGTTGCTGAAAGGTTGTGGAAACGTTGCTGAAGGGTTGTGTAAACGTTGCTGAAGGGTCGTGGAAACGTTGCTGAAACGTTGTAGAAACGTTGCTGAATGGTTGTGGAAACGTTGTGACTCACCCAGAGTGGCGGCGGCGGCCAGGCCAGCAGCGTAGGGGTCTGTTCCGGGCGGGGCGGTGCTGATGATGTAAGGGTTGGGCATGAACGCGGCCGGGGCCAGGCCTGAACACACAGGGTCAGAGGTCACCGCAGTCCCACGCACACTCACACAGAGACACACACAGGGTCAGAGGGCACCGCAGTCCCACACACAC
>CM045883.1:93317232-93332212 GCA_025169545.1 Anguilla japonica
CACGCACTGCATAAACACACCCCCACTGCATAAACACGCCCCCACACTGCATAAACACACACTGCATAAACACGCCCGCACACTGCATAAACGCGCCCACACACTGCATAAACACGCCCACATACTGCATAAAGATGCACTGCATAAACACGCCCACACACGCCCACACACTGCATAAACACACCCACACACTGCATAAACACACCCACACACTGCATAAACACGCCCACACACTGCATAAACACGCCCACACACTGCATAAACACACCCCCACACTGCATAAACACACACTGCATAAACACACCCTGCATAAACATGCCCGCACACTGCATAAACACGCCCACACACTGCATAAACACGCCCGCATACTGCATAAAGACGCACTGCATAAACACGCCCACACACTGCATAAACACGCCCACACACGCCCACACACTGCATGAACACGCCCACACACTGCAAAAAACGCCCACACACTGCATAAACACGCCCACACACTGCATAAACACACCCACACACTGCATAAACACACCCACACACTGCATAAACACGCCCACACACTGCATAAACACGCCCACACACTGCATAAACACACACTGCATAAACACACCCCCACACTGCATAAACACACACTGCATAAACACACCCTGCATAAACACGCCCACACACTGCATAAACACGCCCACACACTGCATAAACACACACTGCATAAACACACCCCCACACTGCATAAACACACCCACACACTGCATAAACACACCCTGCATAAACACGCCCACACACTGCATAAACACACCCTGCATAAACACGCCCACACACTGCATAAACACACACTGCATAAACACGCCCACACACTGCATAAACACACACTGCATAAACACACCCCCACACTGCATAAACACACACTGCATAAACACACCCACACACGCCCACACACTGCATAAACACACCCACACACTGCATAAACACGCCCACACCCTGCATAAACACACACTGCATAAACACACCCCCACACTGCATAAACACACACTGCATAAACACGCCCACACCCTGCATAAACACACACTGCATAAACACACCCCCACACTGCATAAACACACACTGCATAAACACGCCCACACTGCATAAACACACCCCCACACTGCATAAACACACACTGCATAAACACGCCCACACACTGCATAAACACGCCCACACACTGCATAAACACACCCCGACACTGCATAAACACACCCCCACACTGCATAAACACGCCCACACACTGCATAAACACACCCCGACACTGCATAAACACACCCCCACACTGCATAAACACGCCCACACACTGCATAAAGACACACTGCATAAACACACCCACACACTGCATAAACACACACTGCATAAACACACCCATGCACTGCATAAACACACACTGCATGAACATGCCCACACACTGCATAAACACGCCCACACACTGCATAAACACACCCACACACTTCATAAACACGCCCACACACTGCATAAACACGCCCACATAACACCCGCCCAGTGGGAGGGAGGGGGAGAGAGGGGGATGAGGGACGGAGAGAGAAAGGGAGAGTGAGGGAGACTGAAAGAGTGAAAGACAGAGGGAGTGAGAGAAAGAAAGTGGAAAGAGATAGAAAAAGAGAGAGCGAGAGAGAGAGAGACTCACGAAGGCCCCCTTGCGCAGGCAGGAGTGCAGCTTTTCCGCGGGGGAGGAGCTCAGGACGTACTCCACCATGCTGACGCCCAGCCCCCCGCTCTCCGACCGCGGAGACAGCACCGCCCCCACCTCGCTGCTGCCATGGAAACCCTGCCCCGCCCGCCGCTGCACCATGATGGGCTGCGACACAGAGTGATCTGAGAGACGCAGACAATGTTAGAGCAACGTTAGAGCAGCGTTAGAGCAGCGTTAAAGCAACGTTAGAGCAACGTTAGAGCAACGTTAAAGCAACGATAGAGCAGCGATAGAGCAGCGTTAGAGCAGCGATAGAGCAGCGATAGAGCAGCGTTAAAGCAATGATAGAGCAGCGATAGAGCAGCGTTAGAGCAGCGTTAAAGCAACGTTAGAGCAACGTTAAAGCAACGATAGAGCAGCGATAGAGCAGCGTTAGAGCAGCGATAGAGCAGCGATAGAGCAGCGTTAAAGCAATGATAGAGCAGCGATAGAGCAGCGTTAGAGCAGCGTTAGAGCAGCGATAGAGCAACGTTAGAGCAGCGATAGAGCAACGATAGAGCAGCGATAGAGCAGCGATAGAGCAGCGATAGAGCAGCGTTAGAGCAGCGTTAGAGCAGCGTTAGAGCAGCGATAGAGCAATGTTAGAGCAGCGATAGAGCAACGATAGAGCAGCGTTAGAGCAGTGTTAGAGGAACGATAGAGCAGCGTTAGAGCAGCGATAGAGCAGCGTTAGAGCAACGATAGAGCAGCGATAGAGCAGCGTTAGAGCAGCAATAGAGCAGCGTTAGAGGAGCGTTAGAGCAGCGTTAGAGCAGCGATAGAGCAGCGTTAGAGCAGCGTTAGAGCAGCGATAGAGCAACGTTAGAGCAGCGTTAGAGCAGCGTTAGAGCAGCATTAGAGCAGCGTTAGAGGAACGATAGAGCAGCGTTAGAGGAGCGTTAGAGCAGCGATAGAGCAGCAATAGAGCAGCGTTAGAGCAGCGTTAGAGGAGCGTTAGAGGAGCATTAGAGCAGCATTACAGCAGCAATAGAGCAGCGTTAGAGAAACGTTAGAGGAGTGTTAGAGCAGTGTTATAGCAGCGTAAAAGGAACGATAGAGCAGCGTTACAGCAACGTTAGAGGAGCGATAGAGCAGCGTTAGAGAAGCAATAGAGCAGCGTTAGAGGAGCGATAGAGGAGCGTTAGAGGAGCGATAGAGCAGCGTTAGAGCAGCGATAGAGGAGCGTTAGAGGGGCGTTAGAGCAGCATTAGAGCAGCAATAGAGCAGCGTTAGAGCAACGTTAGAGGAGTGTTAGAGCAGTGTTAGAGCAGTGTAAGAGCAGCGTAAAAGCAACGATAGAGCAGCATTAGAGCAGTGTTAGAGCAGTGCTAGAGCAGCGTCAGAGCAGAGCTAGAGCAGCATTAGAGCAGCGTTAGAGGAGCGTTAGAGGAGCGTTAGAGCAGCGATAGAGCAGCGATAGATCAGCGTTAAAACAACTGAATGTTAGCAGAACATTAGCACAAGCATAATCAGGCTGATATAACATCAGTCCTGTTAGCAAGTCACCACGGCCTTTATACAATGGCAGCACAGCGTCAACACTGACGCCAAGTTAATGAAACATTAGCACAATGTTAGCACAGTAAGCAGGGCGGGCTACCTGACGCCCCCCAGGCGCTGTCCCGCCATTGGTCCAGGAAGATGCCTTTTGGTCCATCTTTCGCCGAATCGTCCGCCTCCCAGTACTTCTTCCCTGGCAACAGCTGCTGCGTTAGACAGAGCAGAGAACAAGCTAGAGTTACACCCCTTTACACTAGAGTTACACCCCTTTAAACTATACACTAGAGTTACACCCCTTTAAGCTATACACTAGAGTTACACCCCTTTAAACTATACACTAGAGTTACACCCCTTTAAGCTATACACTAGAGTTACACCCCTTTAAACTATACACTAGAGTTACACCCCTTTAAACTATACACTAGAGTTACACCCCTTTAAGCTATACACTAGAGTTACACCCCTTTAAGCTATACACTAGAGTTACACCCCTTTAAGCTATACACTAGAGTTACACCCCTTTAAGCTATACACTAGAGTTACACCCCTTTAAGCTATACACTAGAGTTACACCCCTTTAAACTATACACTAGAGTTACACCCCTTTAAACTATACACTAGAGTTACACCCCTTTAAACTATACACTAGAGTTACACCCCTTTAAACTATACACTAGAGTTACACCCCTTTAAGCTATACACTAGAGTTACACCCCTTTAAGCTATACACTAGAGTTACACCCCTTTAAGCTATACACACAGCTAGAGTTACGCCCCTTTAAACTATACACTAGAGTTACACCCCTTTAAGCTATACACTAGAGTTACACCCCTTTAAGCTATACACTAGAGTTACACCCCTTTAAGCTATACACACAGCTAGAGTTACACCCCTTTAAGCTATACACTAGAGTTACGCCCCTTTAAGCTATACACTAGAGTTACACCCCTTTAAGCTATACACACAGCTAGAGTTACGCCCCTTTAAACCTATACACACAGCTACACTAGAGTTACACCCCTTTAAGCTATACACTAGAGTTACACCCCTTTAAGCTATACACTAGAGTTACACCCCTTTAAGCTATACACTAGAGTTATGCCCCTTTAAGCTATACACTAGAGTTACACCCCTTTAAGCTATACACTAGAGTTACACCCCTTTAAGCTATACACTAGAGTTACGCCCCTTTAAGCTATACACTAGAGTTACACCCCTTTAAGCTATACACTAGAGTTACACCCCTTTAAACTATACACTAGAGTTACACCCCTTTAAGCTATACACTAGAGTTACACCCCTTTAAACTATACACTAGAGTTACACCCCTTTAAGCTATACACTAGAGTTACACCCCTTTAAACTATACACTAGAGTTACACCCCTTTAAGCTATACACACAGCTAGAGTTACACCCCTTTAAACTACACACACAGCTACACTAGAGTTACACCCCTTTAAACCTATACACACAGCTACACTACAGTTACACCCCTTTAAACTATTCAGTAGAGTTACACCCCTTTAAACTATACGCACAGCTACACGAGTTACACCCCTTTAAACTATACACACAGCTACACTAGTTACACCCCTTTAAACTATACACTAGAGTTACATCCCTTTAAACTATTCACACAGTTACAGTACAGGTACAGCCCCTGTAATCCAGTTCCTCTCCTCACCTCTCCCATGGCTCTCCCCTCTAGTGCCAGTGCCTGGAAGTCGTGGTTCAGCTCATCCATTGACCGCACCTGAGGACCACAGGTACAGCCCTGAGTCAACCCCACAATCAGACACACACCTATTTTGTGTAGGTGTGGTCAGACTCACCTGGCTGTGGGAGTGGGTGTGGTCAGACTCACCTGGCTGTGGGAGTGGGTGTGGTCAGACTCACCTGGCTGTGGAAGTGGGTGTGGTCAGACTCACCTGGCTGTGGGTGTGGTCAGACTCACCTGGCTGTGGGAGTGGGTGTGGTCAGACTCACCTGGCTGTGGGAGTGGGTGTGGTCAGACTCACCTGGCTGTGGGAGTGGGTGTGGTCAGACTCACCTGGCTGTGGGAGTGGGTGTGGTCAGACTCACCTGGCTGTCGGAGTGGGTGTGGTTACAGACTCACCTGGCTGTCGGAGTGTGTGTGGTCGCCGGTGGGCCAGCGCTGTTTCCCACACAGCTGCTCCCCATGCTGACGCTGGAAGAAGTAGTCCACCATGGCGTCGTCCTGGGAACGCCCCGCCCCTCCTGCCTGGCCAGGTGGGGCGGACTGAGGGGCGTGGCCCGCCTGGGGGGCGCCCGATCCTGCCGTCAGCACCACGGGCATGCTGGGAAGGCTGGCGTCGAGGGGGGACTGTTTCACGTGGGGGCTGAAAGAGTCTTGCCAGAGCTCAGCTTTCCTCTTCAACACACAGGCAACGCTCATTCCCCCTGCACCTGTAACACAGAGCACCTGTTACACACAGGTAACACTCATTCCCCCTGCACCTGTAACACAGAGCACCTGTTACACACAGGTAACACTCATTACACCTGCACCTGTAACACAGAGCACCTGTTACACACAGGTAACGCTCATTCCCCCTGCACCTGTAACACAGAGCACCTGTCACACACAGGCAACACTCATTACACCTGCACCTGTAACACAGAGCACCTGTTACACACAGGTAACACTCATTACACCTGCACCTGTAACACAGAGCACCTGTTACACACAGGTAACGCTCATTCCCCCTGCACCTGTAACACAGAGCACCTGTCACACACAGGCAACGCTCATTCCCCCTGCACCTGTAACACAGAGCACCTGTCACACACAGGCAACGCTCATTCCCCCTGCACCTGTAACACAGAGCACCTGTTACACACAGGTAACGCTCATTACACCTGCACCTGTAACACAGAGCACCTGTTACACACACAGGTAACACTCATTCCCCCTGCACCTGTAACACAGAGCACCTGTTACACACAGGTAACACTCATTCCCCCTGCACCTGTAACACAGAGCACCTGTTACACACAGGTAACGCTCATTCCCCCTGCACCTGTAACACAGAGCACCTGTTACACACACAGGTAACACTCATTACACCTGCACCTGTAACACAGAGCACCTGTTACACACAGGTAACACTCATTCCCCCTGCACCTGTAACACAGAGCACCTGTTACACACAGGTAACACTCATTCCCCCTGCACCTGTAACACAGAGCACCTGTTACACACACAGGTAACACTCATTACACCTGCACCTGTAACACAGAGCACCTGTTACACACACGCACGCACACAGGGGGGCTGCTAAATTCGTGCCCCCCTGACAGTGTGGAAGCGATAAGAGGTTTGAATGTGCACTGAAGTACCAGCCTCTTACAGCCACCATAAACAACACACCTACACACACACACACACACACACACACCCACACCCATCCACATACACACACACAGGCATGCACGTGCACACACACACAAAACGGTGGCATGCACACACAAGCAGGAATGCACACACAAACCTACACACGCATTTACAGCTTATGAAAGTGAATCAGGTGCTTACTTTAAAAAAAACAGAACCAACAACAGTATCATTTCACAGATTTGGTGAGGGGTACCCTTTAATGATAGAGACTCATATCCTCCAATATGACAGCTTTAAAACACAAAAGTAGGTAATGACACCTCCCTCTGTAAGTACAGCCATCACTGTCCTCCCCTTGAAAACAGCACTGTCCTTCCCTGAGAAACAACACTGTCCTTCCCTAAGAAACCGCGCTGTCCTGCCCTGGGAAACAGCACTGTCCTTCCCTGAGAAACAGCACTGTCCTTCCCTGAGAAACCACGCTGTCCTGCCCTGGGAAACAGCACTGTCCTTCCCTGAGAAACAGCACTGTCCTTCCCTGAGAAACAGCACTGTCCTTCCCTGAGAAACTGCACTGTCCTGCCCTGGGAAACAGCACTGTCCTTCCCTGAGAAACTGTGCTGTCCTTCCCTGAGAAACCATGCGGTCCTTCCCTGAGAAACCGCGCTGTCCTGCCCTGGGAAACAGCACTGTCCTTCCCTGAGAAACCGTGCTGTCCTTCCCTGAGAAACCGCGCTGTCCTGCCCTGAGAAACAGCACTGTACTTCCCTGAGAAACCGCGCTGTCCTGCCCTGGGAAACAGCACTGTCCTTCCCTGAGAAACCGTGCTGTCCTTCCCTGAGAAACAGCACTGGCGCAGCTAATGAAAACAGCATGGTCTGTACCTGCACACAAACACAAGGACCTGGACACAGAGGTAATGCCACTGTGAGAGAGAGTGTGAGTGTGTGCGTATGCATCATTCCGTACAGGGGCACTGGCCTGGGGAATAATTCTGTACAAAGGTACTGGGCATCCTTCCATACAGGGGCAGTGGAACACTGGCGGTATGTGTGACGCTGGTGTTAAAGCCACACCCAAAAACCCCAACATGTAACTGAGTGTCACATGGGCTCAAATCACCATGGGGACATCCCCCAAGCCTCTGGCCAAAACACACCCTTCACCCCCGATCCACACGGGCCTGGCATGCCTTACTGGAGTCCTCCATCACTCAGAAAACTCACCATAACAGCAAAAGCAACACACATGGCGACATAGCTCAGGAGGTAAGACCGATTGTCTGGCAGTCGGAGGGTTGCCGGTTCAAACCCCGCCCTGGGCGTGTCGAAGTGTCCTTGAGCAAGACACCTAACCCCTAACTGCTCTGGCGAATGAGCGGCATCAATTGTAAAGCGCTTTGGATAAAAGCGCTATATAAATGCAGTCCATTTACCATTTACCAAAAGCAACATCTGCTCATACAGAACCGATCCAGTTCAGCACAAAACGAAGAACACCTCACCCTACAGACTTCACAACATCACGACTGTTCAACTCCGACTTCAGGTGCAATAAGATGGCTGCCACAAGCTAACCGCAGTTTGCAGGATTTGCACAATACATTCAATCATCCACCACTGACTCAGCCATTCCCAGTACTGGCAGGCACTGGTCCAGACCACTCAGTCCCTGTTAAAGGCGAACTGTCCCTTTAAAATATGTACCAGCAACAAGTGAAAGAAACAAACCCAATTGACACAATTCCTGCGCGTACACCCACACACACGCATGTGCACGTACACACACACACGCATGTGCACGTACACACACACACGCATGTGAACACACACACACACACGCATGTACATGTACACACACACGGACATGCGCGTACCCCCACACACACACATACTGCTTAAAGCACACCAGCACACAAACCCTCTGTGCACTTTACACTCCTTACACGCTCTGCACCCTGGGTAGGCAAACACAAACACGTGATAACCACAGAGAGAAGACCCCATCCATGTCACACAGTGCAAGTACTGCACACAAACCCTGCGCAGCTCAATATCCAGGTAATCAGAGAGGAGACGCCACAGGTTCCCTTCTCACGACATAGCCAATGACATCGCCGACACGGCAGAGGCTTACAGACGCACTGTAAACTCAAGCGGGACTGAGCGAGTACCATTAGCAAAACGGGAATGCCCGGCTTGTCAAATGAAGCATGCATTAAGTGTGTCACCTCGTCATGACCGTCCGAGTATGGGGTCTTTAACGCCCCCCTCAACCCCGCGGTAAGGAGCTCGTGTTCACTGCCAAGACCGCTCACAAGAAACTCCCCCAATAAGTCCAACCGCTCATCCAGCTTCCACACCAGCATGATACATACACTCCATACCCCACAACCTTACCAACAACACAAGGCTACGAATTGCACAGTCTAAATCAAAATAAAAGTTTAATGACAACAAAGCTAGCAAGACAGATAAGGCTGCTGTCGTCCACCAGACTAGCGAGCAAAAAGACAAGCAGCATAACTACGAACCGAACACAAACAGCGCAGCAAAATATAACTGCAGTCAGCACGGAACCTGCTCTTTTTACCCCTTTTCCCCGAGAGAAGGACACAGTGTGAAGCCGGTGAGTGTTGTGGTTGCTGTGTTAAGAAGCTAACTGGCTAACCAGCTATCATCACACGGCCTGGATTTGATGCACAACACAGCCAGTCAGCGGAGGGGCAAAGCCATCGATAAACTCACAAAGCCCTTCAGAACAATGCATGGCCGAGCAGTGTCTTACAGCGCGCAGGCGGACAAATTGAGCCGCACTGCCAGGCGCGTATGCCCGCGGTCGGGCACAGCGGGGACCGGGCCAAGCGCTTTCGCAAATGCCAGCAGGAGCTGCTATGGGCACCGCTCTGCTGCCGGTCTGCTGCAGCAGCAGCAGCAGCAGCAACAGAGGCCCCGGACCGTCTGACAGGAAGACGGAATCGAGAGAGGAGGAAGAGTCGAGAGAACAGGAACAATGGATGAAAAATATTCTAAATAATATAAAGAATCCGCATACAGTGACATCGCTTGGAGCACACGTTCCTTGGCGGATCAAAACCCACATCCAACTAAAGCCGGACACTCAACTTACAGGCAGAGGAGGTGGATGGCAACGGATTTCAGCCCCAAAACTCTCCAGCTCCGGGAGCTTTCATTCCGACAACATGGCGGCTAGGGGCTGGCGGCCGCGCTGCATGCCGGTAGTCTTGAATCACGATAGAAATCAGCTCACATAACTGCAGTGCTTAATTTCAGTTTCTTTCTTTTATTTATTAATGTTTGAAGTATTTTTAGATTTTAGTTTGTTTTATTTCTCTGTGTCTGGTACATATTCGTCATTACCATTGCGCCACATGAAGAGCTTTATTGGGGAAAATTTAACAGCAGAACTCAGTTTTAGTATCACAGTGATTATTATCATAAGTAATAGCAAGCACCTTCAATCTCGAATCATGTGCTTGATATTACTTATGATAACGAACAGCCAAATACGTCGTGAGAACTTGACAGGAAAAACTAAATGTCTAAAATTCCATCAAACACATTATGAAACAAGATGAGCAATATTCACGGGGAGAAGTAAGGCCTGGATATTGTTTTATAAGCACAGGTAAATTACACACATGCATTTGGAGCTAGGTTACAGACCTCTCTGTCTTATCCCCCTTCTTCCTTACTAGTTCATCTACTTTCTGAACATTTTTCCATTTGTTGGAATGTGTGGGTAGTTTTGCAAAAAAGAGTTAGCAAAGAGCAGAAATAAATGTAAGATGAGAATGAATTAAAGTGAGATTTTAAAAAAAAGCTATTTTAAAAAAGTGTTTGTTTTTTTGTGTGTGGATTAACTGCGAGTGGAGCGATCATATAACTAATCTAAGGATGCAGTTCAGTGGTTGAGGTACTTGGCCATTGCACAGAATCAGCTATCTTAAAGTACCACCAATAATTGTAGGGGATGTAGCTCAGCGGTAGAGTGCATGCTTTGTATGTATGAGGTCCTGGGTTCACTCCCCAGCATCTCCAGTAGCTTTAGTTTGCCCTTCTCCCAAGTGGTCATATAATAACAAAAAAGCTAATATATAATATATGACGAGTAATATACAAAGCAGTCACTTTACAATGGACATGTATTAACAAGTATAAATATATAGATCTCAAATGCTTTTACAGCACTTGCTCTTTAAGATTGGATTTACATATAAAGTCCATAATGGTCATTCTCAGCTATGTGATACTGTGGTGATGTGCACAGAAACTGAAATACAAACAGGAGGTAGTCAGCCACACTGCAGCCTCTGAAATCTTCACCTGAGATACACTTCCTGTGTGAAGCTTGTGACCTAGCACAAGCTGAGAAAGGGAAATAACTCAACCCACACAGAGCCTTTTATTTTAAAGCCCCCCCTACCACACACACACGTACACACACACACACGCACCCACACACACACATACACACACACACACACACACCTTAACTGCTACAGAGGAAGTCACACTGATCTCTCTCATACTAAAAATGGTTGTCCTGTTGGTGTCCACACTGCTGTACAGTGCACTTCATCTATTTATAATGTGCATTTATATAATAGGTCACTTACTTCTTATTTTGTGTGGTTCATACCTCTTTATCACCTTTGTCACCTGCAAAAAAAAGTTAGCAAAGAGCAGAAATAAATGTAAGATGAGAATGAATTAAATTGAGATTTAAAAAAAAAAAGCTATTTTAAAAAAGTGTTTGTTTTTTTGTGTGTGGATTAACTGCGAGTGGAGCGATCATATAACTAATCTAAGGATGCAGTTCAGTGGTTGAGGTATTTGACCATTGCACAGAATCAGCTGTGTGTATGAGATCCTGGGTTCAATCCCCAGCATCCCCAGTAGCTTTAGTTTGCCCTTCTCCCAAGTTTGGGATATCATACAACCTTAAAGCTTTCTGCTTCACCTCTATCAACACCAATACTGCCTGTAAGTCAATGATATAATAGCCATACTTTAAGGCACGAGTGTCCAGTCTTATCTGAAAGGGGCTGGCATGGGTGCAGTGTAGACACCTGGTTCTACTCACCAAGGTCTTAAGACCGCAGTTAATTAGTTGAATCAGTGCTGTAGTGTTGTAGTGCTGGGCTAAAGAAAAAAACTTGCACCCACACTGGCCCTCTTCAGATAAGCTTGGACACCCATGCTTTACAGCAGTGTTTCCCAACCCTGGTCCTGGGGACCCACTGTGTTTGCTGGTTTTTCTTTAATTTTTAAAAATTAAACACTAATGACTTTTTAAAAACATCTATTGAAGAATGAATTATCCTCTTAAAGCCACATTGTGCCAGAAATAGTTATATATGCCCTTAAAAAAATCCCATATTCACATCCCAGATGTTTAAACTAGTCAGACCCACTTATATTTCATTTACTGTGTGGGTTGTACTATATGGCAAATAATTCCAACTGAAAAATTGATTCAATCACAAACTGACATCCATTGGCTCTCATTCACTCAGAGTGTGGAAACCTGAAGCCATCTGTGTGAAATGAATGGAGTTCACTGACAGCAAATGGCAAAAAGCCAAACCTCTGTCGTGCTGAAGTTTAACCACACAATTATGGTGGAAGCCATATTCAGCCACCTTAACTGATTAAGAGATTGACTATGACAGAAGCCTGCGTATACAGAGGTACCCAGTACCCACCTACACCAGCTCACTGCTGCTTCCGGGTGTATATGTGTATGTATGTATATAAATGTTTATATATTGTTCATTGCCTGTGAATGGAAAATGTTTTGCTCAAAAGGACATGATGGGTGGGGTTGTAGCTCAGTGGTAGAGCGCATGCTTTGCATGTATGAGGTCCAGGGTTCGATCCCCTACAGCTCCAGTGCTGCTTTTCTGCATTGCTCCTCCACTCTAATGCAGTGGAATAGATCCTGGGTATAAATGAGGAGCACCATAAGGAAACATTAACTCTCAGCTCTTCTCTGCCTTGGTGGTGTGATAGCACAGCTATTGCAGTATCTGTTCCAGTGCAGAGGTAGTGTCACGGGGTGCGGGGGGTTAGGACCCAAACGCAGAGTGAAAACACAAAAACTCCAAATGATAACAAAACTTTACTAAAACAAGGGAACAAAGGGAACAAAAAGCCTCGCAGGGCAAGTTTAACAAACTCAAAGAAAACCTCAAAAGCCCAGGGAAACAGAAATACAAAAATCCCAAAAACAAGTAGAACGGAGCAGGCAAGGAACAGGTCACAGACAAGGCAGGCTACGAACAGGCAGGGAACAGGCAACAAACCATCAAACCGAACACACGCAACAAGCAACAAAGAGCAAGGATCCAGCACCTGAGTCAAGGGGAAGGGAAACTTAAATACAGACACTGACGAGACACAGGAGGGCACAATGAACAATCAGGCCACAGAGAGGGAAGGGAGAACGAGACAGCCAACGGAATAATAGAAACCAATAATGGGATAATAGAAAGCAATTAAAACAATTAACAAGACACAAAGCAGAAGCGCCGCCATCTGGCGGCCCAAGAAGGAAAGACAGGGGGAAGACACAGAACCCTGACAGGTAGATTACACTACACTAGTAAACCTTGGCCAATCAGTACCCAATAAGAGGTAAGTGATATGCAGGAGCTAACCACAGCACCACTGGGTAATCGTGAATATCCCCATGCACATACCTTATTGACATCCACGATGCTTCCACCAATGCTTCAAGCCAAACCAAACTTTGGTGAATCATGGTTTGTTTACACCCTGAATCCAGCAAAGCCTGGCCTGTACCCCCTTGAATCCATACCGGTATCGGGTACATCCCCTCCTGACCACGTACAAAAATTGCATACCATGGTCATTGGACAACTACAATACACAGATTCGATAAGGTACAACACTCATTTTGTACAGCTATTTATAGCCAAGAGCACAGTTCAGTTCACGCAGTGAACATTATTCTGACCTAACTTATGCCAAGCCAAACTAGGGAGAAGAACAAGCTACAATATTAGGACAAATACAAATTACTGAAAAGTGCTGGAATGGGGGTACATGCAACATGAGTGTCATGAAAGAGGGGATTTAATGTGAAATTATTCACAGAGTGGTGGCAGTTAGTCCAGGTATAGTCTGAAGAGATGCGTCTTCAGACCACGGCGGAAGATGGGTAGTGAGGGAAAGATTCAAAGAGGGTCAGGGAGTTCGTTCCACCACTGGGGAGCTAGGGTGGAGAAGCTCTGTGATCCCTTTACTCGGGTGGGAGGGGGTGCAATGCGCCCTGCTGCCGCAGAGCGGAGTGGTCGAGCAGGGGTATAGAACTGAATCATGTCCTGTAAGTAGACGGGGGCCGTCCTGTTGGCTGCAGTGTAGGCGAGGGTCAGGGAACCTGATCCTGGCAGTGACCGGTAATGAAATGCGTCCTGCCCAGGCGCTTGAGGAGATCTCTGAGTGTCCGGCGCTGCAAGCACTGAGACTGGGGACTGTGGGGGGATAAGGTAGGGAGAGGAGGCGGGGGCAGGTGCCGGTGAACGAGGTAGGAGGGCGCTGAGGTGATCCTCCGCCAGGGCAACGGCAGCATCCAGCGAGTTTGCGTCTATGGCAGCGCCCCCAGTGGGCAGTGGCTGTCGGCAGGCTTAGCACAAACTGCTCAAGCATTACATGACATTATGTTACATTACATTACGTTACATTATGTTACATTACATTACATTACATTACATTATGTTACATTACATTAAATTACATTACATTACATTATGTTACATTACATTAAATTACATTATATTATGTTACAGTTACATTACATTACATTACGTTACATTACGTTACATTACGTTACATTACATTACATTACATTACATGCATCTAGCAGACGCTCTTATCCAGAGCGACTTACGCAAGTTTTTAACAGCATGGATTCATTGTAATGTCAAGATGAGCGTGCAGTAGATATACTCTGCCCATAATGGGAACTATATGTGAATTGCATAGGTGTTACTTGTATGGATGAACAGAGGATGAGAAACACGCCCTGTTTTAGCTCTACCAGTGGAGAGCAGTGGAGCCACAGTCAGCCCTTGCACGGTACATATTCCATCTGATACCGAAGTGAAACCTTTTTTTGTGAATACATTTATAATTCAAAAAATGTGTTATTTTGGTTGATTCCATAGAATCATTGATAAAGTACAATATTTTCAACTAACAGTATATCTCAGCAATGATGTTATTTGTTCTCTTTCTCATTTCCGTGGTTTCTGTTGTAATATGGATAGGTTAAATTAGTGGTCATATAATAACAAAAAAGCTAATATATAATATATGATGAGTAATATACAAAGCAGTCACTTTACAATGGACATGT
>CM045883.1:93332712-93347712 GCA_025169545.1 Anguilla japonica
TTTGCCCAGTATGAACATCTTTACACTGCAGAGAAGAATTCGCGGGATTCGCTGTGGCTCGTGCAATTATGTATCTCGTACACAATAAAGTCTTTTTCGTGAATGATTGTTGTGTGATATTTTTGAAACTGCCGCCTTGCAAAATGTTACCCGTAGTGTTTCTGGTTTTGCTAGCTAAACTGTTCGCTGAGCTGGGTGTTAAATTAGCAATCAGAACAAGAATAAAACAAAAACAAAGGCGATTTCATCAAAAAAAGGGCATCAAGGCTGAAGGAACATATGAGGAAGCGTAATAAAATAACAACGCTTATCCATATTCTTTTCTCCGACTTGACATCTTTACACAGAAATCAGACCCGGCTCTGCTCCACCTATACCCCAGCTTTATTCCGATCATTATAATATATTGATGAACTTTATGGCAATGTAAATAACGGTAACGTTAAGGCTAGTTCAGATCAACGATTCGCAACGAGACGAAACGTTTTAGAATGTTGCAGAGAAAATTGCAGCGGTTGTGCACTGGTTAGTTGCCAGAGCGTCTGAAGCCGTTGCCTGGGGTCTCAAAAGACCCACCTTGTCAAATCGCCAAGTGCAGTTTTAGAACGTCTTGGAATTTTGCAAGTTGCATCCAGTCTCGTTGCGAATCATTGATCTGAACTGGCCTTTAGTTAGCTACATTGCAACGCTGCAACAAGGTAGCATTGCATTCGAGAGACGGTTTGCGAAGTCGGTACTGGTCGGGCGTTTTTCCTAATTGTTAGCTGACATTAGATTGTGTACATTAGCTAGCTAGCTAACGCAACATTACCTGATATGACAGATGGATACTGTGCGCAACGTTGTCTAAACTAATGTTGCTTTTCTTGACATGGTCCGGTAGCTAACGTTAACTGTGCAAATAGCTATGTAATTTAGTAACGTTACATTGTAATCAAATGTAATACGAAATCTACATCAACAAATAATATGACCTCTCATGTTACACAAAAACTTTTCAGGGCTCCATAACCCCCCCTTCTCTGTTATTGTAACGCCAGCAGACACCGAAAAAACCAGTACGCCGCTCACACAAGTGAGTTGAAGAGCGACCCTGTTGCGTTGGTTCCGCCTACCCTCTCTGGCGGACCAACCACTGATGGGTGAAGGAAAAAGGCATCACTAACTATGCGCCGCTTGTGATTTTTCTCCGGCAATGTCGCCACAGACACCCAATTCTTTAATAATAATAATAATAATAATAATAATAATAATAATAATAATAATAATAATAATAATAATAATAGGCTCAATCACCATTGTGTTACCTAATTTGGCGATAGATAGCGACTTAACAGACATTTATTTTAATGGAAATCTTCAAGATTATTACTTTAAAGCAAATAAAATGTCGGGAAACATTGGAAACACACACGAGTTTGAAGGTACCAACGAAAAATTGGACCTACATATATTGAAAGAGTGGAACATTACTGCGTGGCAAATGACATAGCCGAAGAGAAAAAAGTTGCCGTCTTATTAAGTGTCATGGGCTTTAAAACTATCGCTTGCTACGTAGTTTGCTAACGCCAGAAAAGCCTGCCGACAAAGGATTCAAAGACATTGTAGAACTCTTACAGACCTATTTCAGCCCCCATGCCGTTGATTTTGCTGAAAGGTTTAGATTCATAAACGAAATCAATCACGAGACGAAAGCAAATCGGAGTATGTGGTGGAATTGCGCAGATTGTCTGAAACATTGTCAATTTGGAGGAGTGCTAACAGCATTGCACGAAGGACACATGGGCACGGTGAAGATGAAAGTCTAGCACGCAGCTACGTCTGGTGGCCTGGTATTGACAAACAAATTAAAAATTTGGCCAGGGTATAAAAAACAAACACCAATGAGCCCAAAAAACATGTTCCTAATTGCGGTTGAAGTCCACAACGTCTACGCAGACCATTTCTGTCTTGAGAACGATGTTTTCCAGGAAAGGATTGCCTGAGCAGGTCTCGGCGTTAATGGCCCGCAATTCACGTCAGATGAATTCAAGGCATTCATGAAGAACAATGGCATTTAATCACTTTACTCCGGCCCCTCACCATCCAGCTACTAACAGATTGGCAGAACGCTTTGTTCAGTCCTTTCAAGAAGTCAATGAAAGCGATGGGGGAGGGAATACCGCTGCAACACAAGTTGCAATAAGATAATAAGACAATTTCTTATTTGTCTACAGAAATGCCTGCATTCGACCACAAACAGATCTCCTGCAACTATGTTTCTGAACAGACCCCTGAGGTCTCACATGGATCTCTTAAAACCTGATGTGCGCCGGGATGTTCAAGACAAGTAAAGGGGTGCGAGTAGTCGGAGGAGGACGCCAGTCCACTAACCTGTGCGGTATGTACTTGGTGATCAGAGACGAAATCTTATCTTTAGGCTTTATGTTCTTTGAGCGATGGTGTTATCTTAGCACTCAGTTTTTACCCTAAGTGAATTTAATGTAAAGCAAGCCCTCGGTATTATTGCCTCTCCTCCGACCCAACGCACCCTTTCTAGGGTATACGTGCACGTATTGAGCAAACGAGTGCGAATTCGATGTTTGAATATTTCTATTGTTGGGACCCCAGTAAATTGCATGGTTGCTGGTAATGTGTTGATTCTGCTGCTCACAAGGCTTGACGAGGTCTTGTGGCGTATATGTTCTGTCTTTTTCCTTACTTTGCTTTCCATTGTTTTTCTGTTGATATAACCCATTCTTAGGGTAGATCCTCCGTGGCGTATGTTTTGCGGCGTCCTCCGACAGCCGGTGCTGGTAATTTAGCGTAGATCACGTGTGCGAAATTCCTTGCGGTTGATCCGTGGGTAACGGTTTTATTAGAAGTGGAACTATTTGCTGTGGTGTTATCTGAAATGAACTATGATGCAATGTGTGAAGGGTTGTATAAATTCAGGTTGAGGTTTGACCTCCTTTTGTAAGTAGTAGCGTTCTATCGGCCGCTAGAGGGCGCCCAAGCATACCCAATATTTATAGTGTTTGTTTTTACATATTCAGCAGCTACTGCCTCCCAATCATGTTTTAATATTGTAATTGTATAATAAAGACTGTTATCTTCGATTGCTAATTCCCTCCTGTTTTCTGTGTGTTCTGGTCATTGACGCCCCACATCCCAGAGACAATCAATATCTTAATCCGAGGTCCCTCACCTCTATTGAGGGTGGCGTAGGCTTACCATTGCCTATTATCATTACCTGTTACACATGCATTAACAAGTATAAATGTATAGATCTCAAATGCTTTTACAGAATGTTTAAGCTCACTTGCTCTTTAAGCATAGAGTTTACATATAAAGTCCATAATGGTCATTCTCAGCTATGCGATACTGTGGTGATATGCACAGAAACTGAAATACAAACAGGAGGTAGTCAGTCGCACTGTAGCCTCTGCAATCTTCACCTGAGATAAACTTCCTGTGTGAAGTTTGTGGGCTAGCACAAGCTGAGGAAGGCTAAATAACTCAACCCACACAGAGCCTTTTATTTTAAAGCCCCCCCTACCACACACGCACCCACACACACACACACACACACACACACACACACACACACACACCTTAACTGCTACAGCGGAAGTCACACTGATCTCTCTCATACTGAAAATGCTCGTCCTGTTGGTGTCCACACTGCTGTTCTCAGGTACAGTGCACTTCGTCTATTTATAATGTGCATTTATATAATAGGTCACTTGCTTCTTATTTTGTGTGGATCATACCTCTTTATCACCTTTGTCACCTGCAAAGCAACACTTGCTTCCATCTTTTTGATTTCTGTTTATAGGCACATTTATTTGGTTGGCATTTTATACTTAGTAAAGATACATTAGCATATTTTTCTGATCTCTCATGCCAACAAAAAGCATTTACGTCCAGAAGGGATTATTAGTGCCGTACCCTGTTGAAGATACTGGATTCTTAAATTTGGTCAGCTCCAGGAGCATTGAATAGGCACTGGCATAACAGGAATAGAATATAATGTGCAATAATATCTTGTAACTGTATGCTTGCATTTAATGGTATAATGTGTGGCATATAGTATCTGCAGAACAGCGTTTGATTGAAAGTTTTTAAATGTACATTTTCTGTTACTTTCCAGTTTCCAGAGCTGAAGAGTCTTTGTTTGTGCGTGAGGGAGGCTCTGCTCGTCTGGATGTGCAGGGATATGAAGAATTACAGTTTCTCGAGTTTCTGTGGACTGTTAATGGCACTAAAGCTGTACTGGGATACATTCTTCAGTCTAAATATCTGGAAACATTTGGAGATTATAAAACCAGGACAGAATTTGATGAGAAGAACTTCTCTCTGCTGCTGAAGAACATGCAGGAGAGTCACAGTGGAATCTACACAGCAACGACAATTAACCATAAAGGACAACAAAGCGATGTTGCTACCTACAGGGTCACAGTTCAAGGTAGGAATAATACAGTTTTACAGTCTGTGCTGTAAACAGACAAACAAATGGGTGCAGGAAAGATATGGGTGTAGAACAGATCAACATTAATGCATTTAAATAACAGTGTAATTCTGTAGATAAATGTGACTTCTGAGATTATCATGAGATTATATTACATGACGTGATTTCTGAGATTATTATAACATGATAACATTTGAAATATACAGGATTATTATGACATAACATGATATGATGTATGAGATCACTATGAGTCTATATGATGGAATGTGTCACAGCTTTAGCCCTGTGGATTGGTTGTTGTTTTGCAGAGGCCCCGCCCACACCCCAGGTGGAAGTGGCGTTACTCTCCTCTGCAGATGGGTTCTGTAACGTGTCAGTGAACTGCTCTGCTGAAGACACCTGGGCCAGCTACACCTGTGACCACGCCCACTGCACACAGGTAGCAAATACAACCTCACTGACAGGAGTCAACATCACCGCTACAGCAACCGATGGGACCGTCCACTGCCACAGCAGCAACCGGGTCGGCACAGAGACGCGGTCAGAATCCACGAAGGACCTCTGTAAGTCATGTAGTCTGTCTGTGGATAATGCCTGCAAGTCTGTTTGCAAATATTGTGTCTGTATACATTATCTGTCTGACGTGTATATGCTTCCCAGGCATCTGTGGTTCTGTCAGTTGTTTTTGTATATTTAAGGCTGTAGGCAGTGTTCACCATGGGATATTATGGTGCTTATTCTTTGTAATGTTTCCTGGTTTGTGTATGTATGTGTTTGTGCATGAATGTATTTGTGTGTATGAATGATTGAGAGTGCATGAGTGTGTACATGTGTGTATGATTGAAGGTGTGTATGCAAAAAATGTGTGTGTGTGTGTGTGTATTTGTGTGTGTGTGTGTGTTCATGTGTAGCATCAGTTGTCTCTGTGGGGTATTGTGTCATTCCATGCTGGTTCAGTTTTGTCCTGTAACACCTCCTCTCGCTGAGTGTGTGTGTGTGCACTTGTGTGCATGTGTGCGTGTATTTGTTCATTTGCATGTGTGACAGTGTGTAACAGTAGCTGTCTCTGTGGGGTCCTGTGTAATGTTGTTTATTTCCTGTAGGTCCAGTTCCTCCAGTAACACCATCTCCTGGCCTCTCGCTGTGTGCGCTAAAGTCAGTGCTGTTCTCCTTGGGTCTGGTTGCCATGGTTTCGGCTGTCATTGCGTTAATGCCAGAGAGAGGTGCTGCAGGTCAGTCAGGGTCATTCCTGTGTTTACATCTCTCATCAGCAGTGAGCTTGAATCTGACACACACAGTGACCTCTTTAAAAAACACTCTACCCCTCTACCACACACTCACACACTCCACCACACTCTACCCTCTCTCACACACTCACACACTCCACCACGCTCTACCCCTCTCTCACACACTCACACACTCCACCATGCTCTACCCTCTCTCACACACTCACACACTCTACCCCTCTCTCACACACTCACACACTCCACCACACTCTACCCCTCTCTCACACACTCACACACTCCACCATGCTCTACCCTCTCTCACACACTCACACACTCTACCCCTCTCTCACACACTCACACACTCTACCCCTCTCTCACACACTCACACACTCCACCACACTCTACTCCTTTCTCACACACTCACACACTCTACCCCTCTCTCACACACTCACACACTCCACCCCTCTCTCACACACTCACACACTCCACCACACTCTACCCCTCTCTCACACACTCACACACTCCACCACACTCTACTCCTCTCTCACACACTCACACACTCTACCCCTCTCTCACACACTCCACACACTCTACTCCTCTCACACACTCACACACTCTACCCCTCTCTCACACACTCACACACTCCACCCCCTCTCTCACACACTCACACACTCCACCACACTCTACCCCTCTCTCACACACTCACACACTCCACCACTCTCTACCCTCTCTCACACACTCACACACTCTACCCCTCTCTCACACACTCACACACTCTACCCCTCTCTCACACACTCACACACTCCACCACACTCTACCCCTCTCTCACACACTCACACACTCCACCACACTCTACTCCTCTCTCACACACTCACACACTCTACCCCTCTCTCACACACTCACACACTCCACCACACTCTACTCCTCTCTCACACACTCACACACTCTACCCCTCTCTCACACACTCACACACTCACACACTCTACCCCTCTCTCACACACTCCACCACACTCTACTCCTCTCTCACACACTCACACACTCTATTCCTCTCTCACACACTCACACACTCACACACTCTACCCCTCTCTCACACACTCACACACTCCACCACGCTCTACCCCTCTCTCACACACCTACACACTCTACCCCTCTCTCACACACTCCACCACACTCTACCCCTCTCTCACACACTCACACACCCTACCCCTCTCTCACACACCTACACACTCTACCCCTCTCTCACACACTCCACCACACTCTACCCCTCTCTCACACACCCACACACACCCTACCCCTCTCTCACACACCTACACACTCTACCCCTCTCTCACACACTCCACCACACTCTACCCCTCTCTCACACACCCTACCCCTCTCTCACACACCTACACACTCTACCCCTCTCTCACACACCTACACACTCTACCCCTCTCTCACACTCCACCACACTCTACCCCTCTCTCACACACTCCACCACACTCTACCCCTCTCTCACACACTCCACCACACTCTACCCCTCTCTCACACTCCACCACACTCTACTCCTCTCTCACACACTCACACACTCTACCCCTCTCTCACACACCTACACACTCTACCCCACTCTACTCCTCTCTCACACACTCCACCACACTCTACCCCTCTCTCACACACCTACACACTCTACCCCACTCTACTCCTCTCTCACACACTCACACACTCTACCCCTCTCTCACACACTCACACACTCTACTCCTCTCTCACACACTCTACCCCTCTCTCACACACTCCACCACACTCTACCCCTCTCTCATGCACTCACACACTCCACCACACTCTACCCCTCTCTCACACACTCACACACACTCTATCCCTCTCTCACACACTCACACACACTCTACCCCTCTCTCACACACTCACACACTCTACCCCTCTCTCACACACTCACACACTCTACCCCTCTCATACACTCACACACTCCACCACACTCTACCCTCTCTCACACACTCACACACTCACACACACTCTACCCCTCTCTCACACACTCACACACTCTACCCTCTCTCACACACTCCACCACACTCTACCCTCTCTCACACACTCACACACTCTACCCCTCTCTCACACACTCACACACTCCACCACACTCTACCCCTCTTTCACACACTCACACACTCCACCACGCTCTACCCCTCTCTCACACACTCACACACTCCACCACACTCTACCCCTCTCTCACACACTCCACCACACTCTACCCCTCTCTCACACACTCACACACTCCACCACGCTCTACCCCTCTCTCACACACTCACACACTCCACCACGCTCTACCCCTCTCTCACCCTCTCACACACTCCACCACACTCTACCCTCTCTCACACACTCCACCCCCTCTCACACACTCACACACACTCTACCCTCTCTCACACACTCACACACTCCACCCCCTCTCACACACTCACACACACTCTACCCTCTCTCACACACTCACACACTCCACCACGCTCTACCCCTCTCTCACACACTCTATCGCTCTCTCACACTCTACCTCACACTCACTACCACGCAGTTGCTACACACTGTGCTGGCACAGTCAATAACCTCTGTAAAATATCCAAAAGGACTGACAAACTCAACCGCTACCACTTTGAAGAATGTCAAACGGTTGACTGTCACACTGTATTGCACACTCACACACTACACCACACACTCCCACACTGTAATGCACTCACACACTACACCACACACTCCCACACTGTAATGCACTGTGTTGTTTCTTGTGAATTTTGGATACGGTTCTAGGGCTAAAGTTCTTTATTTCTGTTGTTTTTTCATAGATCACTAAGGACTGAGAGGACTGAGCATAAATCTGTTGGGGAAGGGGAGGGGGGAATTCATATCTGAAATAACTGTGTGTGTGTGTGTGTGTGTGTGTGTGTGTGTGTGTGTGTTAAAATTGAGGAAATGAGAATTGTTACACTGCCCTATTTCTATCAGGCGTAAAACTATGAGCTAAAACTCATGAATGCATGTAAAGAAAGCAATCCTACCAATGCAGTGTAGTATTTAAAATATGTATAAGTTGCGTAAGTCGCTCTGGATAAGAGCATCTGCTAAATGCCTTTAATGTAATGAGACAAGTTAATGGAGAGGTTTATAATTCACTCTTAATTGTCAGCACTTATCTTTCTTTGCAGGTTTAAATTAATTTAGCTTTATGTACCCAGAGGACCTGAAAGATGGTTGGGACTCACTTCTTTAAATTGTAAAAATCCAAAACAAAATTTCTAACATTTTCGAGGGAAAAAAACTTTTCCATCGGGTATTATCGAATCATCTGGCAACTCTGTGTTGAACAGCCTTTCGTTTTTCTTTGTTTTTTTGACTGTGCTGTGCGTCTGCGTCACGGTTCGCCCGTTTAGGCTGTACAAAGGTCACCAGCACGGGTTCAGTTTTCAGGTCAGTGCGGCAGTCAGACTATCTGGAATATCGAGCGATTTGACAGAATGACTTGCTCGGTATTGTAGGCTACGTCCGTTCCACGATGCGTATGTTTATCGGTTTTAAAATGGCTTTTGCCGTGAGGAAACCCGGTTCTGCGTGCTTTACTCATGCAGCGCGGCGCTTTGTGAACACCAGCAATGGACTCACTTCTACCCCGGTAAAATTTAATATAAAACCAGACAAAAGGTGTTTATTTGACACTCCTGTGCATATAAAAGTGGAAGGTTTGCGCCCGAAACAGCAAGTTATTTTCCGAGCAACACTGACGGATGAGAAACAGGATAAGTTTGTGTCTAGCGCTCATTTTGAGGCGGACACTCGAGGTGTGCTCGATCTGAGTAAATCTGCGGCTCTTGGGGGAGACTACGTCGGGGTTCATCCCATGGGATTCATGTGGGCTATGAAACCTCAGACAGAGCTGGGAAGGTTGTTCAGAAAAGATGTGACTTCACCCTTCAAAGTGCACCTTTCCGTGCACGAGAAAGCAGCCTCCGGTAGTGAAGAGCCGATGATAGCTTCTTGCATTCACGAGCGAGGGTTCATTGGGGACGGGGTGCAAAGGATCCCGGTGAGAGAGGGACGGATTCGAGCAACTTTATTTCTACCGCCCGGTAAGTATGGGAAAGGGGGTAGGCTAGTGTTTTGAAAACTTTCTACTTAAGTTAAGAACGTACGTACACATGCTACGTTGCAAACATAAATCTATACATATTAACTATATACCCAAACATTATGATCTATAAAAGTATACATATAAACAAACGTTTCGTGGTTTCAAATAACTTGGCTGACATTGGCTAATTCCAAGTTGCGGGTCGCACTCAAAGTACGTCACACTTGCGACGTCAAACTATAAACAAACAGACGTCGACGTCACAGATCTTCTGTGATATCCGTGCATATTTAACTAGACAGGCAAGCACGCCTTCTGCGAGCCTGAGCTTGCGACGACCCGCAAGTAAGCCTGTGCTGCGCATGTTCAGTGCAGAACATTGGAGCTCCCATCGAAGTCAATGGGGAATGTCAGACTTTTGAAAGCAAACTAGAACTTCCTCGGTAGTATTTTGAAGACTGATTAATGATCGTTACACTTAATATGAGAAGCAGATTGCGAAAATATGTAATAAAATGTGTACAAATAAAATGTGTATATTTTAAATAAATATTTCCCCAAAACGTGTGGACCAAAACAACCATTGTTTCGCAAACTGCAACTCCTGTTGAAATGCATGATCACAGAAATTGACAAATGAGGTTTTTTTTTTTTTTGGTTGTTAGGTCACCTTGGTTTTCTACATTGAACTCAGTGGAGGGCAAACTCTTGACCCATAGAGGCAGTTCCCCATTCTTTCATGATTTCATGGAGACGTGCACTCTGCTAATTTGTGCAAATAGATGTCATTCTTACATAACTCTTCATGTTAAAATGATAAATCAAAGGCATGCTATGCAGAATATTATATATTTAGAATATATATAAATGCTAAGGCGTATCTATGGTATATAAATGATTTACGTACTTTCGCCAAATTCATTCATGCACCTTTACCTATATTTGTTATTCTAAAATGTGTTTGGGGCATTTGGTTTGGCTTTTCTGTGTGGGGAGGGGTAGGTGGGGCTACACACCCTGTGGTTTGGGATCAGATTTCAGTGGAGTGGTTGTTGCTAGCTATTCCAAACTTTTGGAATGAATTTGGAATACGTGTGTGTGTATGTGTGTGTGTGTGAGAGAGAGAGAGAGTGTGTGTTGTGTGCACACATGTATAGTGAGTGCGTGTGTGTGTGTGTGAGAGAGAGTGTGTGTGTGTATATGTGTATAGTGAGTGAGTGTGTGTGTGTATGCATGTGTATAGTGAGTGCGTGTGTGTGGTGTGTGTGTGTGTGTGAGAGAGAGTGTGTGTGTGTGTGTATATGTGTATAGTGAGTGAGTGTGTGTGTGTATGCATGTGTATAGTGAGTGAGTGTGTGTGTGTGTATGCATGTGTATAGTGAGTGCGCGTGTGGTGATGTTTCTGGGTGGTCTGTGTCTCCAGGAGAGGGCCCGTTTCCTGGTGTTATAGACCTGGGGGGAACAGCGGGGGGGCTGCTGGAGTACCGGGCGTGTCTCCTGGCCAACTACGGCTTCGCCACCATGTGCCTGGCCTACTTCGCCTACGACGATTTGCCTAAAAGGCTTCTGGAACTTCACCTGGAGTACTTTGAGGAGGCCCTGCAGTACTTCCAAAACCTGCCGCAGGTGGGGTGTCCTAAAACTAAAATCAAACTTGAATGCCCTTCTGTGCTTCGCCCCCTCTACATTCCGCCCTTGTCTACATTCTGTCCCATGCTCCGCCCCTCTGTACATTCCGCCCCTGTCTACATTCCGTTCCATGCTCCGTCCCTCTCTATCTTCCGCCCCATGCCCCGCCCCTCTACATTCCGCCCTGTTCCCTGCCCCTCTCTACATATTGCCCTGGGCCCCACCCCTCTCTATATTCCGTTCTGGGCCCCCCCCTCCCACTCAGGTTTGGTTCTGTCTCCCCAGGTGAGGAAGGGAGGCGTGGGGATCATGGGCATCTCCAAGGGGGCGGACCTCTCCCTGTCCATGGCCAGCTTCCTGGAGGGCGTGTCGGCGGTGGTGAGTGTGAACGGCTGCAATGCCAACCTGCAGTGCCCGCTGCACTACAGGGGCGTGAGCATGCCCGGCCTGGGCCTGTCCATCGACCGCGTGGTCATCCGCGACAACGGCGTGCTCAACGTGCGCGACTGCTACCACGACCCCCGCGCCCCGAGAACGCCGCCTGCCTGGTGCCCATCGAGCGGGCCGCCGCCCGCTTCCTGTTCGCCATCGCCCAGGACGACCAGGTGTGGGAGGCAGAGCGCTACGCACGGCAGGCGGAGGAGCAGCTCCTGGCCCACGGCCGGCCACGCCCCGAAATCCTGCTGCTGCCTGGGGCGGGGCACCTGCTGGAGCCCCCCTTCTTCCCCTCCTGCTCCGTCTCCTACCACAAGTTTGCGGGCACCTCCTTGGAGTGGGGGGGGCAGCCCGAATCCCACAACGCCGCCCAGGAGAAGTACTGGCGCCGGTGCGAGAGTTCTTCTGGGAGAACCTGGGTGGGGCGGTGCACAGTAAACTCTGAGCTCGCTGGTCACCCTTTATTTGAGCTTTACGGCACAAAGCCGACCTATCGCTGCCATAGTCCTGACATTATCCTGACAGAGTCCTGACATAGTCCTAACATTATCCTGTCATAGTCCTGACATTATCCTGGCATTATCCTGACAGAGTCCTGACAGAGTCCTGACAGAGTCCTGACATTATCCTGACATTATCCTGACATTATCCTGACATTATCCTGACATTATCCTGACAGAGTCCTGACAGAGTCCTGACAGAGTCCTGACAGAGTCCTGACAGAGTCCTGACAGAGTCCTGACAGAGTCCTGACAGAGTCCTGATATAGTCCTGATATAGTCCTGATGTTATCCTGACATTATCCTGACATAGTCCTGACATTATCCTGACATAGTCCTGATATAATCGTGACATAAACACGCCTGAAGGCTGTTTGAGAGACTGCGTGAGAGAGGGGGGGGGAGTAAGATTGGAAGGGGCGAGGTGGGGGGGCAGTGAGATTGGAAGATGAGAGGTGGGGGGGCAGTAAGATTGGAAGATGAGAGGTGGGGGGCAGTAAGATTGGAAGATGAGAGGTGGGGGGCAGTAAGATTGGAAGGCGTGAGGTAGTGCTGTATGGTCCAAATAAAGTGTCGGCCAGATTTTAGTGTGGTTTTGCTCTGTGCTTCTCTGAGGCGCCTGGGGCCAGTAGACACTGTGATCAGTGCAGCTGAAATGGCAGGAATGAATGTGGCAGCAGAGGGACATTCGTTTTAGAATTTTATTTTCTTTTATTTAATCTTTTACACATCGCCAAACAACATGTACTGAGCCTTCAAGAAATAAGTCTGGATATAAATGCAGAATCACATAGGAAAAAGAGAAATAGACGTATTGGCTTTCTTATTACTTTTATACTTTAGATGATCACAATAACTAAAAAGGGCTTTTTAAACTAAGAAATTTAGTTTTGAATGGTTATGTTTGTTTGCCTTCTTAGGAGGAAAATATATCTCTTTATTTCTAGTGGCATCTGAGTGCAGTTCTGTCCAAGCTGCTTAAACTCACAGTGTGTGTCTGTGCTTCATCCTACAAAGCCAATCATTGCTTGGGTAAACTCACAGGAGCCAATCAGCACTAGGGCCAACTCCCAGGAGCCAGTCACCACTCGGGAAAACTCCCAGGAGCCAATCATTTCTTGGGTAAACTGGAGTGCTGCAAGCAGGAAGTCTGTGCCCTGAATATGGTGTTTTTAGTCCAAATTGCCTCCGCATAATTGCATACATTATATAATGTTCGTTATTAATGCAATAAAAGGCCTTTACATGCTAAAAAGCAGGTGGACACTTTTATTATGTATTTTTGTATTTTGTGTACTTGTGTATTTAACATCACAATGGAACATTTGAGCTCCAGTAAACATATTGTGGCATTTGCAAATTAAATTATCTTGTTTCAGATGAATACGATTGAATGCTTTGTCATAATAATAATTCTGTGTAAATTCTGCTCTGGGTGTGCTCTCTAGTGCCCCCACAGGCCCAAAACAGCACTTTCACCTGAGAATCAGTAAATTGCACCGACTATTCAATTCACTGAGCCAAAGCAAGGGATAAAGAGAGATTAAGAAAGACGCAAAAGGTAAGATGGCAAGAGGAGAGATGTTGCCAGTCTATCTCAGGGCACACACACCATTCACACCTATGGACAAGTTGGAGTCTCCAGTTTGCCTGCCTGCATGTCTTTTGACTGTGGGGGAAGACCCACACGGACACGGGGAGAACATGCTAACATGCTAACTCCACGCAGAAAGGCCCAGGCCAGCATCTGAACCCAGACTTGCTGTGAGGCAACAGTGCTGGATGCAAAATGAGTTTCAGCGCAAACTGACAATAAAGTTGTGTCGTATCATATTGTATCGTATCGTACATGCCACCCTCTAGAATATGGCGGATCGCAGAGTTCACCTGCGACAGGCGTGGTTACTTTGTAGCCATCACCTGAGATGGTTTTCTAGCATAGTAGCACAGCAACTGTTTCTGTAAAAATCAGTCTTCTCTTTACCGACCTTTTAACATAAGCATGTATGGTGTCTGTAGAATACTCATCCTGCGGTCGCTTCGGTGACCAGTGTTGTGCTGGTAAGTGACTCAAACACATTTTCTAAAAAGGGACACAAAGCAGATATTCTCGGGTCCTCACATAACCATGCATGTTGTGTTATACTCGTTATACTTTGGCGATAATCTTGAAAAGGCCACCATTTTGTTTCCACCACATCACCTGTTGGGATTTAAACTTGTATTTCAATGGCCTCCAGGGGTCCTCATAGGCACAACAAGGGCAGGGTTTGCCACAGGAAACTCTGGGGGAGGGAAGCCACACCCAAACCCCGCCCCTTACCGCATAATAACATTTGTAAATTTTCACGGTTATATTCATCAATTTGGTCAGAATTAAGAGGACAGACCTGTGAAGAATCTTTTGCTTTTGTAAACAATCCAATCATGAACCCATGCAGTTGTATCACCTTGTAAGAGGCTTGAGCCTACACTTGAGTCATCAAATGAAGTAAAAGCAGTCACATGTGTTTTACTGGTTTATTTGAAGTGCTTGAAATCGCACTCCAATTTTGCAGTTAAAAATATGGCACCGCATGTTGTCAGATTTAGAGATCACATTAAACTAAAATCTTGATGGTGAACAAAAGTTAATAAAAAGAAAACATTTCTTCAACAAAA
>CM045883.1:93352712-93395212 GCA_025169545.1 Anguilla japonica
TAGTTGTGGCTGATGATTGGCCGGTTGGTCACCAGGTTGTCCAACATTTCCGCCAGTTCCCCGACGGGTTCGATGAAGTAGGTGTGCAGTGCGGCGGGCGGGTGGGGGTTCTCCTCATCTGGAGGGGGGGGGGGGGGAGACAGGACAGGCCCTCATCTAAATCAGCCAATTTCCCACAGTCACACACAATGAGGTCATAGGCTTGTCCTATTTCACCACCAACCCTAACTTTAAGGCACTCATGCATTACACACTTTATAAATACGATACATTTCACAAACAGCTTATGCATGCTATATTCTACACATACATACATGAGACATATTCAGCTCCTTACATTTGTATGTTATGCTTATTAATCAGTTTAGATCCATTCTGTAATTTACACATATTAAACTTCTCTAAACATACACACTGACAGTAAATGCATGTGCGCATGGTTCCCATGGTTCCAGGGCCCAGGTGGCAGGCGGCCCAGGTGGCAGGTGAGGCGTACCTGTGTCATGAATGTCGTCTCCCAGGCCTGTGATCCAGGACGGCACTGAGCCCATCAGTCTAACCATCACCTGCTGCAGATTAAAGGAGAGAACGCTGCTCCACAGCCCTGTGGGGACACACACACACACTTACACACTGCTCCACAGCCCTGTGGACACACACACACACACACACACACACTTACCCACTGCTCCACAGCCCTGTGGACACACACACACACACACACACTTACCCACTGCTCCACAGCCCTGTGGGGACACACACACACACACACTTACCCACTGCTCCACAGCCCTGTGGACACACACACACTTACACACTTACACACTGCTCCACAGCCCTGTGGGGACACACACACACACACACTTACCCACTGCTCCACAGCCCTGTGGACACACACACACACACACACTTACACGCTGCTCCACAGCCCTGTGGACACACACACACACACACACACTTACCCACTGCTCCACAGCCCTGTGGACACACACACACACACTTACACACTTACACACTGCTCCACAGCCCTGTGGACACACACACACACACTTACACGCTGCTCCACAGCCCTGTGGACACACACACACACACTTACACACTTACACACTGCTCCACAGCCCTGTGGGGACACACACACACACACACTTACACACTTACACACTGCTCCACAGCCCTGTGGACACACACACACACACTTACACACTTACACGCTGCTCCACAGCCCTGTGGACACACACACACACACTTACACACTTACACACTTACACACTGCTCCACAGCCCTGTGGACACACACACACACACTTACCCACTGATCCACAGCCCTGTGGACACACACACACACACACACACACTTACACACTGCTCCACAGCCCTGTGGACACACACACACACTTACACACTTACACACTGCTCCACAGCCCTGTGGACACACACACACACACACACACACTTACACACTGCTCCACAGCCCTGTGGACACACACACACTTACCCGCTGCTCCATAGCCCTGTGGACACACACACACACACACACACACTTACCCGCTGCTCCACAGCCCTGTGGACACACACACACACACACACACACACACACACACACTTACCCGCTGCTCCACAGCCCTGTGGACACACACACACACACACACTTACACACTGCTCCACAGCCCTGTGGGGACAAACACACTTACATGCTGCTCCACAGCCCTGTGGACACACACACACACACTTACACACTGCTCCACAGCCCTGTGGGGACACAGACACACACACATGCACACACTGCTCCACAGCCCTGTGGGGACACACACACACACACTTACCCACTGATCCACAGCCCTGTGGACACACACACACACACACTTACCCACTGATCCACAGCCCTGTGGACACACACACACACACACACACTTACACGCTGCTCCACAGCCCTGTGGGGACACAGACACACACACACTTACACACTGCTCCACAGCCCTGTGGACACACACACACACACACTTACCCACTGATCCACAGCCCTGTGGACACACACACACACACTTACACACTGTTTCACAGCCCCGTAGACAAACACACATACACACACTGTTCCAGGGCCTTGTAGGGACACACACACACACACTGTTCCACAGCCCTGTAGACACACACACACACACACACACACACACACACACTGTTCCACAGCCCTGTAGAGACACAAACACACACACACACTTTCACTTCTACCGGGTACACACACATCCTCTTACCCAGCAGGTAGGAAATGCGTATTTCTGGATGTCTCTTGATCAGGTGACCCATGTAGAATTCACTGCCGAAGTCTTCCGCCCGTACAGACCCTCCATATTTGGGGATTCCCACCTCATAGGGGGTGAACTCACACCACTCTGCAGCGTTTAGGAGAATCCCGAGTTACCTGCTGTTTCCCAGGGTTCTTATTTCAGCACCCATATACCATTACATTACCCTTATACAATTTCAGTACCTATATACCATTACATTACCAATATACCACTACATTTTTCTGATACCATTTCAGTATCTATATACCATTTCAGCAACAATATACCAGTAGGGAAAAATTAATTCCCAGTCAAATGAAAATTATAGCTAGATAAAAAGTACTCGGGTGATGCAGTAATGGATGCAGTGATTTTACCAGAGACAGCTTCACTGCCACTGATGCTGTTCTTCATGTTGACAGCAGTGTAGATGGGATAGGGGTTCTGTCCTTCTGCTACTGCCCTCTGCTGGCTTGACAGGGTACTGTTGTTTTTCTGCATATCACAAGAAGAACATTCCTTCAGTGCATATGTGCTTGCAGATGACCTCATTTAGGGATACTTCTACAGCTGACATATAATCCTGTCCACATACACTGTGCATGTTATCAAACAGGAAAATGCCATGGTTTGTAAAGGTAAGTATCTGTGGATATCTGTGGTTTGTGAAGGCAAGTATCTGTGGGTATCTGTGGTTTGTGAAGGTAGTACCTGTGTATAACTGTGGTTTGTGAAGGTAGTATCTGTGGATATTTGTGGTTTGTGAAGGTAAGTTCCTGTGTACCTGTGTATAACTGTGTATAACTGGTTTGTGAAGGTAGTATCTGTGGATCTGTGGTTTGTAGTTGTGTATAACTGTGGTTTGTGAAGGTAGTATCTGTGGATATTTGTGGTTTGTGAAGGTAAGTTCCTGTGTATAACTGTGGTTTGTGAAGGTAAGTTCCTGTGTATAACTGTGGTTTGTGAAGGTAGTATCTGTGGGTATCTGTGGTTTGTGAAGGTAAGTACTGTGGTATAACTGTGGTTTGTGAAGGCAAGTTCCTGTGTATAACTGTGGTTTGTGAAGGTAAGTTCCTGTGTATAACTGTGGTTTGTGAAGGTAGTATCTGTGGGTATCTGTGGTTTGTGAAGGTAAGTATCTGTGGGTATCTGTGGTTTGTGAAGGTAGTATCTGTGGGTATCTGTGGTTTGTGAAGGTAAGTATCTGTGGATATTTGTGGTTTGTGAAGGTAGTATCTGTGTATAACTGTGGTTTGTGAAGGTAGTATCTGTGGATATCTGTGGTTTGTGAAGGTAGTATCTGTGGGTATCTGTGGTTTGTGAAGATAAGTTCCTGTGCATAACTATGGTTTGTGAAGGTAGTATCTGTGGGTATCTGTGGTTTGTGAAGGTAAGTATCTGTGGATATCTGTGGTTTGTGAAGGTAAGTACCTACCTTGCCATGGATCAGGTACTCGATGCCAAGGTAAGTATCTGAGGATATCTGTGGTTTGTGAAGGTAAGTTCCTACCTTGCCGTGGATCAGGTACTCGATGCCAAGGTAAGTATCTGAGGATATCTGTGGTTTGTGAAGGTAAGTACCTACCTTGCCGTGGATCAGGTACTCGATGCCCAGGCCTAGGAAGTCTATGAAGGACACCAGCTGTCCGCTCTTTGCCTTCTGCTGCAGGTCCTGCCGGTAGTAGGCCAGCTGGCTGGGGGACAGAATGCCGAAAGCGCTCTTACTGATCTCCTTCTTCAGCACAGACACCGCCGTCTCCAGGCCCTCCTTCGACCAGTTAGCGTTAGCATACAGGCTGGACATGGCCCTGTGGACAGGGAGGGAGGGAGGGAGGGAGAGACAGAGGAAGAGAGAGGGGGGAAAAGACAGGGGGAGAGAAATAGGAGAGAAATCCATTAGAACCCGTAAATAGACAAGACAAAATTGAAACTCTTAAAATTACAAGAGCCTTCTGCTCTACACGTCAGTGAATTCAGCTGTTTCCCTACAGGAATCAGAGCTCTTCACTAATGTTGATTATTTTGGAGAACTGTCTGTGCTGGGTTATTAATTCCAAGGACGCCCCCCTGTGTGGTAGTAGGACAGGTCGAACAGGCAATTGACAGGTGAATAATATCCCCCCCCCCCCCCCACTGTGACGCCCCTGCATGTGACATAAGTGAATAAAATGGGCGAGTGTTACAGGTAAGTGAGAGATAAGTGAGTAATACAGGTGAGTTTTGTACAGAGGGGTGAGAGGGGGAATGGTAGACACACTAACCATGTGGATCCAGACACGCCTGTGATGTAGCTGACCGCATCAAGCAGGCCCAGCGACTGCAGGCCAATGAGAGTGCCGTACAGCCCTGTCATCGCTCTGGCCCCGCCCCCGGATCCCACTACCGCCACCACAGGCACCTGCAAGGAAGCACACAGCACACTGAGCCTCACCTGACACACACATTACACACACATTACACCCAACCAGTGACCCCTTACACACACATTACACACACACTACACACAAACCAGTGACCCCTTACACACACACTACACACACATTACACCCCAACCAGTGACCCCTTACACACACACTACACACAAACCAGTGACCCCTTACACACACACTACACACAAACCAGTGACCCCTTACACACACATTACACACAAACCAGTGACCCCCTAACCCACAAACCAGTGACCCCTTACACACACATTACACACAGACCAGTGACCCCTTTCTGAAACGGGAAGAATGTGATCGTAATGTAAATCAGTGACATTTTTATTGAATAGCATCACCATTTATATAGCGCTTTTATATTTGGTGACAGTAACATTTGAAATATGGTTAATCTAAATATAGGCAGCCACGTGACATTGTACAATGCTCTGGAAGATCCCTAGTGACCGTGGATGGATGGTGTGACACACTGAGGTACCTGATCGGGTTGAGTGACACACTGAGGTACCTGATCGGGTTGAGTGACACACTGAGGTACCTGATCGGGTTTGAGTGACACACTGAGGTACCTGATCGGGTTGAGTGACACACTGAGGTACCTGATCGGGTTGAGTGACACACTGAGGTACCTGATCGGGTTTGGGTGCCAAGGGGAGATGCAGGACGTCCTGTAGAGTGCGGGACACCAGAGCGCTCCTCTTCTCCAAAAAGCGCTTCTCCTCCACGGGGATGTCGAAACCCAGACGCACGTCCAGCTCATCTGAGCTGAGCACACATCTGACCATCATCACAACAAACCCCAAAAAGTCCTTTACCCCCAGCACAACAAACCCCAAAAAGTCCTTTACCCCCAGAGAGAGCACAACAAACCCCAAAAAGTCCTTTACCCCCAGCGCAACAAACCCCAAAAAGTCCTTTACCCCCAGAGAGGCAAATCCCAAAAAGTCCTTTACCCCCAGCACAACAAACCCCAAAAGTCCTTTACCCCCAGAGAGGTCAACCCCAAAATCTGCTTTACCCCCAGAGAGGGAATCGCTTATAGAGTAAAGGTACTTTACCAATCAGTAGCTTTCAGTCGCAGATCAATTTCATCCTGTAAACAGAGCCAAACCAGCAGTTACACATCAACCGGCTTCAGCAGAGAGTCAAACCAGCAGTTACACATCAACCGGCTTCAGCTGAGAGCCAAACCAGCAGTTACACATCAACCGGCTTCAGCTGAGAGTCAAACCAGCAGTTACACATCAACCAGATTCAGCTGAGAGTCAAACCAGCAGTTACACATCAACCGGCTTCAGCTGAGAGCCAAACCAGCAGTTACACATCAACCAGCTTCAGCAGAGAGTCAAACCAGCAGTTACACATCAACCGGCTTCAGCTGAGAGTCAAACCAGCAGTTACACATCAACCGGCTTCAGCTGAGAGTCAAACCAGCAGTTACACATCAACCGGCTTCAGCTGAGAGTCAAACCAGCAGTTACACATCAACCGGCTTCAGCTGAGAGTCAAACCAGCAGTTACACATCAATCGGCTTCAGCTGAGAGTCAAACCAGCAATTACACATCAACCGGCTTCAGCTGAGAGTCAAACCAGCAGTTACACATCAACCGGCTTCAGCTGAGAGTCAAACCAGCAGTTACACATCAACCGGCTTCAGCTGAGAGTCAAACCAGCAGTTACACATCAACCGGCTTCAGCTGAGAGTCAAACCAGCATCAGCTTCAGCACTGTCCCCCAAGCGGGAAAATTCAGTGGATATGCTATGGAATGAAAACACTGCTAGCTTAGCCTGCTGTCAGGTACAGCTGCGCTGTTAGTAAGGCTCAGCTCAGCTACACATTCACTGGTATTCTGTACTCTGTACAGCTGCGCTGTTAGTAAGGCTCAGCTCAGCTACACATTCACTGGTATTCTGTACTCTGTACAGCTGCACTGGGTTGATGTTAATGGTGAATGCGACAGACAGCTTCCGAACTAACAGAGCTAATCTGGACCAGGGCCAGAGTGCGCGCTGGACTTGCTTTGTCAGAGAAATCGTTGTGGCCGTTCCACAAACAGGATTTGATACCGTATGACACAGAAACTTCTAGAAGGTCTGAGAACAGAGACCAGTCAGTGTCTCCTGGGATCTCTGACCGGTCCTGCCTGTGGAAACCCAAAACCTACACTGCCACTTCTCTTTCACACCGTCCTCGATTTTGAGCACAAAGAGGAATTTATCTGATCTCCACTATTATTGGCACCTGAGCTTGACCTGATATAGCTTTCCATTTTTCATTCTTTATAAAGCAACACAGCACAGTTCACAGAGCTTCACAGAGTGCACAGAGCAGCCAAAGAGCAAAGAAAGGTGAAGAAAGGAACGGACATGCAGCTCAATAATATAATATCAACCTATCCAGACCCCCCCCCAACAACCACCATCCTGTTTCCCCCCAGAAAAAAAACCGCCTTTCCACCTGTTCAGCATGGTTCAGTGGGTAATACTGCTGACTCAGCCTGGTGTTGGGACCACACCCCTGTCTCACAGGATGGCCCCACACCTCTCACCAACCACCAAACGGTTTAATATTTGGTCAGTACCTGTTCCCATAGAGACACAGGTGGCAGGTGCAGGTTGACACAGATGCAGCTCTGCTTCACGATGCTCACCTGTCCCAGAGGTACAGACATGATCACCGGCTGGTCCGCAGGGAGGGGGCGCAGAAGGACTGTGCACACGCTCGATTCGTCCTCTGTCGCGTTCTCAAGGTCATCCTCTGTCTCCTGCTTCAGCTCTTCATTCTGGGGACATAACCAAACACAACCATATTTTACAAACATAATCAAACAACCACATTTTACAAACACAACCAACTACAACCACATCTTACAAACACAGCCAACTACAACAAGTGAGCCATGGATGCAGATGAGCTATAGATGGAGGTGAGCTATAGATGCAGGTGTGCTGTAGATGCAGGTGTGCTGTAGATGCAGGTGAGCTATAGATGCAGGTGTGCTGTAGATGCAGGTGTGCTATAGATGCAGATGAGCTATAGATGCAGGTGTGCTGTAGATGCAGGTGAGCAGGTGAACTGGGCGGGACAGCACCTCCTCCTGAAGGCGGCGGACCACCAGCTCCGTCTCTAGGTCCCTGCTGATGTGGAACAGAACCGGCTTGGCTGGGCCGCTGCCTGGGTCTGCTCTCCGGATCACCTGCTCCTGCTCATACGCTCCATTCAGCTTCAGAACCAGGTCCTGCCGCTCTGCACAACCCCACAGCTTTGGGTCAGGACCCGGGCCGGCTCACAGGCGTCAAACCAAAACGTTATCTCAGGGAAGGTGTACAGCACACCCGACTCTGATGTGCGATGTCATTGATTCATACAGTAAAAGCAGTCATCGGGCCTCGTTCACGAAACATATGTACGATCACATTTTATCGTAAACTGCGCGTAAGAACGTTTCTAAGAACATTTTGGCATTCAAAATTTTTTTCTTATCTGTATTTGTTCATGGCTGTTTCCTTATGCAAATCACATGAACAGGATTGTGCATAAAATTTACAAACAGCCAGCATTCATCATCTCATACACCTGGGATATGCATAAAAACAAATGTCTGCATGTGTCATGAATATTATTGTATTTTCATAGTAACATTTTTAAGAACAAAAGTAAGAATAATTTCAGAAAAGTTTTGTGAATGAGGCCCATTATTCTAGAGTATTATGCGACAGGGTGAAATCACTTTTATTTATACATTTATAGTACAACACAACATGACCTCATATATATATATATTGTCAGCGGAAAGTGACTGCTGTTCTCCTGGGGGGTAAAGTGACTACTGTTCTCCTGGGGGGTAAAGTGCTACTGTTCTCCTGGGGGTAAAGTGACTACTGTTCTCCTGTGGGGTAAAGTGACTACTGTTCTCCTGGGTGTAAAGTGCTACTGTTCTCCTGGGGGTAAAGTGCTACTGTTCTCCTGGGGGGTAAAGTGACTACTGTTCTCCTGGGGGGTAAAGTGACTACTGTTCTCCTGGGGGTAAAGTGCTACTGTTCTCCTGGGTGTAAAGTGACTGCTGTTCTCCTGGGGGTAAAGTGCTACTGTTCTCCTGGGTGTAAAGTGCTACTGTTCTCCTGGGGGGTAAAGTGCTACTGTTCTCCTGGGGGGTAAAGTGACTACTGTTCTCCTGTGGGGTAAAGTGACTACTGTTCTCCTGGGGGGTAAAGTGACTACTGTTCTCCTGTGGGGTAAAGTGCTACTGTTCTCCTGGGTGTAAAGTGCTGCTGTTCTCCTGGGTGTAAAGTGCTACTGTTCTCCTGGGTGTAAAGTGCTACTGTTCTCCTGGGGGGTAAAGTGCTACTGTTCTCCTGGGGGGTAAAGTGACTACTGTTCTCCTGTGGGGTAAAGTGACTACTGTTCTCCTGGGGGTAAAGTGACTACTGTTCTCCTGGGGGGTAAAGTGACTACTGTTATCCTGGGGGGTAAAGTGACTACTGTTCTCCTGGGGGTAAAGTGCTACTGTTCTCCTGGGGGTAAAGTGCTGCTGTTCTCCTGGGGTGTAAAGTGACTACTGTTCTCCTGGGTGTAAAGTGCTACTGTTCTCCTGGGGGGTAAAGTGACTACTGTTCTCCTGTGGGGTAAAGTGACTACTGTTCTCCTGAGGGTAAAAAGACGACTGTTCTCCTGGGAGGTAAGGAGTTCTTTCTCAACCTACCCTTTTCCTTGGAGGTCTCTTCAACTTTGACCTCCAGGAGAGAGAATGGCCCAGCCTGGATGTAAACAAACACTTTCTTGATAAGTTCACAACAGTAAAAGATTTGTAACTCATAAAAACACCACAACAGTAAAGTATTTGAAGCTGTGAAAATATATTTTAGAGTAATAAGGTTCTGCAGTGTTTGTGTGTAAAGTGATGAGGTTCTACAGTGTTTTGTATAAAGTGTTGGGGTTCTGCAGTTTGTGTGATAAGGTTCTCACCACCAGTACTCCATTTGTGATGTATGTTCCTGGTACTTCTTTACTGCAAGAAGACACAACAAAAAGTTTTATAACTACTTTTCACATCTACTGTTTGACTTCTAGCCCAATGGCTAATGACTTCAATCTTCAATCAAACTGTCACAAGAGGAGCACGAACACAGTGTTGATTCTACTTACTTTCCCACCCATTTTTTTCAGAAACAGCTTCTTCCCAGCTAACACAAAAGGTTATAACATTGCCGCAACATGGCAGCAACATCGTAAGGGACACTTTTGTATTAGCTGGGTTATCACATCTCATCTCAATAGACTACAATAAAGGAAACAATTTTTTTTATCTTGGGATAATCTTGCTAAATACACATCTAACACATGCCTCCATCCATCTAACACACTCCTCCCTTTCACACTCACCTCTCCTCCATCTCAAACTCTACCCAAAGCTCATCTTTTTCCTGAAACCCAGAAGAGCACCGCATCAGACAGGACAGCAAACACCCAGCTACACATTTTTTCATTAATTAGAAATACTTATCTGCTGTACGATTTACTATTTGCATACGGAAATGTACAGCAATTTCATACTGGAACAAGTTAATGTATTTAGTCCTGAATCCACCAACTTTATTAGTTGATGTATGAATAAAACACATAAATAAATAGAAAAGTAGATATTCATCACCTTGGGGTCCAAGGCAAAGACCTTCTTCTCTCTCTTCCCTGGATACAGGTTATTCAGATCAAACAGGACAGTGGAGCAATCAACGTCCAGCAAGTCTTCATCGCAAACATTCAGCTCCAGAATGTTCTGTGGGTGTCAGACGCATGCTGTAGTACAACGTATTTTCATAAAGTACCACACATTTATTTCCTAAAAATGATCTGTTATGATCATACAGCCCATTAGTCAGGAGTCATAAACTTGGCTTAGTTTACCTACTTTTCTGAAAGCTGTCAGCACCCTTGGCTGCGGGCTATTGATTGTGTCAGGTAAATTCACCTCATTGTCTGTTTACACAGATCTTCAAATACACGTTAAACTGCAAGCTTGTCATATTTCATGATAATGGCCTCACAGACGTCAGACAGACTGCGTGCCGCCTTTCACCTACAGTAACGCAGGTGTATTGGCCAGGTGAAAGGTGCGTACCCAGTAATCAGGCAGGTAACCCAGGGTAAGTGGGTGTGGCTGGGCGTGTTTCCCCCGCACGGTGGCAGCCTGTTGCCGTGGGCGTTTGGCTGTCCAGTTCGCACGCGCGGCTGTCTCGCTGCATTCTGCCGCTGGGCCGCTGCAGGGAACGCAGAGGGCCGACTGCAGCGGCCCAGAGGAGGACTCCGGCGGATAACGCTTGGTTCTCGATTCATATAAAATAATGGGGTTTGGTATCCAGGTTCATCTATCAGAACCTACCTACCTGTTTTTCGAAAGCACAGCCCTGACTCCCAGCTGTACTGACTGTTCGGTGCATTTGCTCGGAAGCCAGTTTTCATGTGCGCTAGCATGTTTTCTGTGCGTTAGCGTGTTTTCTGTGTGCGTTAGCGTGTTTTCTGTGTGTGTTAGCGTGTTTTCTGTGTGCGTTAGCGTGTTTTCTGTGTGTGTTAGCGTGTTTTCTGTGCATGTTAGCGTGTTTTCTGTGTGTGTTAGCATGTTTTCTGTGCGCGTTAGCGTGTTTTCTGTGTGCGTTAGCGTATTTTCTGTGCGCGTTAGCGTGTTTTCTGTGTGTGTTAGCGTGTTTTCTGTGCGCGTTAGCGTGTTTTCTGTGTGCGTTAGCGTGTTTTCTGTGTGCGTTAGCGTGTTTTCTGTGTGTGTTAGCATGTTTTCTGTGCACGTTAGCATGTTTTCTGTGTGCGTTAGTGTGTTTTCTGTGTGCGTTAGCGTGTTTTCTGTGTGTGTTAGCATGTTTTCTGTGCGCGTTAGCATATTTTCTGTGTGCGTTAGCGTGTTTTCTGTGCGCGTTAGTGTGTTTTCTGTGTGTGTTAGCATGTTTTCTGTGCGCGTTAGCGTGTTTTCTGTGTGTGTTAGCGTGTTTTCTGTGCGCGTTAGCATGTTTTCTGTGCATGTTAGTGTGTTTTCTGTGTGTGTTAGCGTGTTTTCTGTGCACGTTAGTGTGTTTTCTGTGTGCGTTAGTGTGTTTTCTGTGTGCGTTAGCGTGTTTTCTGTGTGCGTTAGTGTGTTTTCTGTGTGCGTTAGCGTGTTTTCTGTGTGTGTTAGCATGTTTTCTGTGCGTGTTAGCATATTTTCTGTGTGCATTAGCGTGTTTTCTGTGCGCGTTAGCGTGTTTTCTGTGCATGTTAGCGTGTTTTCTGTGCATGTTAGTGTGTTTTCTGTGCGCGTTAGCGTGTTTTCTGTGTGCGTTAGCGTGTTTTCTGTGTGCGTTAGCATGTTTTCTGTGCGCGTTAGCGTGTTTTCTGTGTGCGTTAGCATGTTTTCTGTGCGCGTTAGCGTGTTTTCTGTGCGCGTTAGCGTGTTTTCTGTGCACGTTAGCGTGTTTTCTGTGCACGTTAGCGTGTTTTCTGTGTGTGTTAGTGTGTTTTCTGTGCGCGTTAGCGTGTTTTCTGTGCGCGTTAGCGTGTTTTCTGTGTGCGTTAGCGTGTTTTCTGTGTGCGTTAGCATGTTTTCTGTGCGCGTTAGCGTGTTTTCTGTGCGCGTTAGCGTGTTTTCTGTGCACGTTAGAGTGTTTTCCACACATAGCAGCCTGTTTTCAGCACACAGTGGCTGCACCCACCTTCACATGGCTGTGCACCCGGAACCGGAAGGTCTCGTTCCACTTGGGGAAACGGGACTTGCACGCGGTACGGGTGCGGTATGTTCGGAAGGAGGCGGTCGGGAGGCGCAGGCTAACGTAGCAGTCTGTCTCCGATACTGCCAACGGAACAGAGAGCTGAGTGACAGTGGCAGCAAAACATCAATAATGCACAGCTAACACATGGCTAATACACAGCTAACACATGGCTTACGCACACCTAGCTCATGGCTAATACACAGCTAACACATGGCTACTGCACAGCTAACATGGCTAATGCAGAAATAACATATGACAGAACTATCATAATACACTGCTAACAGAGCTAATTCACAGTTCACATATAGCTAATGCACAGCTAACAGAGAAAAACAGCAAAGGATAACTGAAACACAGCTAACATACAGCCAGCACAGCTTACACCAGGCACCCCTGTAAATATATAACCAGCCCACGCATTAAACTTGTTGTCAATATAAAATTTAAGTTTGCCAAGGGCACAGAGGGTGAAGGTGGCAGAAAGGTGAAATATCAACAGTGTTCAACAGATTAACCTACAGGGTCCAAGTTACATTACATTACAGGTATTTGGCAGACGCTCTTATCCAGAGCGACGTACAACAAAGTGTATAACCATAACCAGGGACAAGTGTGTCGAAAACCCTAGAGGGAAGTAGAGTTCCAAGTGCAGGGAGCGACCGCGTAGTTTAACTTGGACCCTGTAGGTTAAACTGTCCAACACAACAAAATCTGCAACAAAGCAATCTACACAAATAATACAGGCGCGAGTGCAATGAAGTTAAACTACGCGGTCGCTCCCTGCACTTGGAACTGTACTTCCCTCTAGGGTTTTCAACACACTTGTCCCTGGTTACGGTTATGCACTTTGTTGTACGTCACTCTGGATAAGAGCGTCTGCCAAATGCCTGTAATGTAATGTAATGTAATGTATCAGCAGGAGGCATATCTGGGCTGGGCCTCCACCCTTCAGTAAAGCCGCACTCACAGACGTCCAGCTTGGGAATATAGCTGGCACGGAGAACCTTCACACTCACAGACATCCAGCTTGGGAATATAGCTGGCACGGAGAACCTTCACACTCACAGACATCCAGCTTGGGAATATAGCTGGCACGGAGAACCTTCACACTCACAGACATCCAGCTTGGGAATATAGCTGGCACGGAGAACCTTCACACTCACAGACATCCAGCTTGGGAATATAGCTGGCACGGAGAACCTTCACAGTCACATTCCAGTACGGTCCAGCTTCTCTCTGAATTAAAATAAAAAAAACAAACAAATTCCTGAGCCATACCAATAAATGCTAATATGATCACAGCAACAAACCCGTTCAGACACCTGTGTGCTGGGCTGTGGTCAGGGTTTGGAAATTAGTGAGATCCGACTACATTTTATTTGATTTTGTTTAGGAAATTGAAGCTCATTTACTGCATTTCAAGAATATGAAAAACCATTTGAAGAGCACCAAAAATGAGTATATATTTTATACCAAAATTACACCTACAAACACAACTTTCAGGTACCTTAGTGAGCACTGCTGTTTCTGTAGCAGCTTTAGTGAGAACTGCTGTTTTATAGCAACGAATGACAGTAACCAATGACAATGACCAATGACAGTAACCAATGGGAATTCTGTGTGGACCCAAACTCTCCGGCAGAAACATTGCTGTAAAAAATCAAGAGCTATCAACATGGCAGGAAGATAGCGGAGAGACAACAGAACTATCTCTTTGAATGTATGTGTCCATTGTAAGGTACATGGGGACCCTTCCCACCCCTTTCAGTTACCAGTATGAAACTCTCCCCAGGTCCCTGCTATAGAAAGCAGGAGCGTTTATAAGAAAGCCTTTGCCACTCCCAGTGACCTTCTGGACTCAGATTCTCTGTCTCTTTCCCTTTTCTCTTCTCTCTTATTTATTAACCTTTATTTATGCATTTATGCAAGGTAGGTTGACTGAGCATGCATGCTGTTTTTTTGCAGTAATGCCCTGTTAATGCCCTGTCAAGCTACAGCCAGAACTTCAGTTTCTTACACAACATGCTATCAGCTGGTCCTTATTTTCATAGATACCTCTAACCTGCTCAAATTTTTTGCATGTTGAAATGAAAATGTTTTTTTTTTTTCAAACCTACCATACTGGTAGTCATAACAAAAGACAAATTTTATGTATTTATATATATACTTTTAAATCATTCTTCACTGTTTGAAGAAAGAACTCTGTCCTAACATACATTGCTGTGTTGAATTATGTGCTCATGGGTTTGTGTGTAAGCTCTGACAGAGCCCCCTACCCAGCTGAAGGTGTGTACGGTGCATTCGCCAGGTACTCGGGATATGCAGCTGGCTTACCCACGTTTCCCGGTGCCTGGGACCCTCCCGTGGCTTCTCCCGGTGTCTGAGCAAGGCTACGGAGAGCAACGGCAGCGCCTGCGCCGCGATACGGCTCGCCGTGGTGGGCATCACCGCTCGAGCTGTCCGTTGCGTTTATTCCCTACCATTCCACGCGACGCCAACGCCGCCACCTCGAAACCTTATTTACTCCGAACCTTCCCTCGCTCTTCTTACAGGAAGCGAACTTCCACTGACGACGCAGCGCTTAAACGAGGAGCGAAAAATGCTGCTCTCACATTTCCGGTTTGACGGGCATGTAAGAATTTCAAGGTCCCAAAGTCGTGCACAAGAACAAACATGCCAAGTTAGTCGTTTATAACACGCTTTCTGTCGCCTGGTGTAACTTTGGTTGTACATTTACAAATGAGTGATCAAAATGCACACTTCAGCCAGGTGGACCTTTTCATTGTAACTTGTTTTCTCAGTAGAATTCCCATTCCATCCATTTAGTCCATGGCATTTAGTTTGATTTAGATCAAAAACAGGAACACTTTAACATATGAAAAATTCGGCTCTGCCCCATGTGGGAAGACATTTTGGTTACTTACACATTGTGACACCAGGCAGACTGTAGCTCAGGTGCTCCAGTTCAAATCTCCATTAATGAATTTTCATTCATTTGTACCAACAAGCTGTGTGAATGTATTAAGAGAAGTGGAGCAACACAGAAAACTTCAGTGGAGATGCAGGGGATTGAACCCTGGGCCTCATACATGCAAAGCATGCGCTCTACCACTGAGCTACATCCCCCATTAAAGAAATGTTTTTGAGCAAAAAAAAGTCCTTTTTATAGGCAATGAATAATATATACATATACACCTGTAAGTGGCAATGATGGTGGGTTTCAGGCCTTGAAGTTATATGATTATTTTATGGATTTCAAGGCAAAAGAGGTGACGATGATGATAGAGGAAGATGTTTTTATTGTGATACAATTAATTCCAGCCAAATTTCATATTTCTAATGATATGTGTCAAATAATGTGTGCTTGGTTTTAGTTGATTCTGCCATTTGGTTAGTAAGATAAAAGTTTTTAGGCATTTGTGGCGCCCCTATTGGCTGATATATGTATTACTTCATATCCTTTAACATGGATACCAAATTTGCTTAATTATGATAGGTCAAAGCAGTACATAATTATCACCTATTCTGATGTAGGTCCTGTGCATTCTGAAGTTCATTGGTTAATGGTCCAGTAAATATGTGCACCAATTTGGGTGCAGCTTGGTTCACAAACATAAAAAAGGCCTTTGGGAATTTTTTTTTTTTAAATCACAACGGAGGAAAATCCACACAGAAGGACGATACAGAAGAAGTTTAACTGAATGCCAAGTTTTGTGATAATTGGACAAACAGCCCAGCAGATGCTATTTAGGTTCTCTGATTACAGCACCCCCTATGATATGAAGGTATCAGTAAGCTCTTCATTAGACATTGTGCAGCAGCTGGGCTTTACATCACACCACCAAGCACTGAGGCTCAATATTTCTTTATGACATTCTTCCTTTTTTACCCAGAATCTGTTCTACTGCATGCAGGAGCAAAGCAACACTGGAGATGAAACACTGGAGATGCAAGGGATCGAACCCTGGACCTCATACATGCAAAGCATGCGCTCTACCACTGAGCTACATCCCCTACCCATGATGTTTGATTGAGTCCATTCACAGTCCACACTGTACATACACATATACACCTGAAAGTAGCAATGAGCAGCTTTAATCCCTTTAAGTAGGTACTGGGTACCACTGTTTACGCTGGTTTCTGTCATTGCCAACCTCTTAATCAGTTAAGGTTGCTGAAAATGTCTTCTGCCCTAATTGTGTGGCTTTTTGCCATTTGCTGGCAATAAACTCCATTAGTTTTACACAGATGGTTTTATGTTTCCACACTCAATACCTGATTCAACTAATTAACTAAAACGGTCTTAATACCTTGGTAAGTAGAACCAGGTGTTTACACTGCACTCACGCCAGCCCCTTTCAGATAAGACTGGACATTCCTGCCTTAAAGTAAGTGAATAAGGTGATTATTTTATGGATTTCCAGGCAGTAGAGGTGGTGATAGAAGTGAAGCACAAAGCCTTAAATAACATCATGGGAGAGGGGTAAATTAAAGCTGTTGGAGATGCTGGGGATTGAACCCAGGACCTCATACATGCGAAGCATGCGCTCTACCACTGAGCTACATCCCCGCTTGACCGTATACCCGTAATACCACATTTCTTGGTAGTCTGCTAAGTAGTTCCTGTTACATGCACGTGAAAACTTTATAAGACGTAGCTATACATTATAGCCTGCACAACGATTTACTCTCTCATTGTTGCTTCGAGACTGTTTATTCAGCGTGTCGACCTGAAACCAAGGAAATTACAATTAAACTGGCAGATTTTTCTCCTTCCTCCAAACGTTTATAAGCGGCTTCAGCCTACACTAAATTTACTGGCCAGCAAGTGACGCACCATCACAACATAGGTTTGTCGATTTAGGGCATGGGTTTCTGGTCAGATGTCAAATGCATCCCAGAAGCGCTATGACAAACGCAGAACATATGTGTGCACCGCAGTAGCCTACTTTTGACGGATGGCCTACGGTAAAGCTAGGTCATCACTGCGTTTTGTTTATTTCGCTAGACCACCGTTGCTAGGCAGCGGAGAAGCGACCCATTTCGTCACCTGCCTGAAAAAATGTCTGATGCCTAGCATTACCAAATAGTATCGCAAGGTGGCACTATTACCATTTTTGCCGTACATGTTTACAGCACTGAGCTCTAAATACACTCAATGGTCCACTATCATACAGTATCCAGAACACTGGCTAGCCTACATGTGTTTCATTTCTCCACTGATATGATTTAATCATGCCACATAGTGATACTGCGAACAAAATAATTGATTGATTAGAGCTACATTTAAGAATTTGAAAATGTTTCCAAACTTAAACAAGATTATATTTTTCTTGGCAGTCTCATTTAAATAACCTTTATTTAGTGACAATATGATCCCTATCGTGTTAAATTTCGCAACCTGACAGCCAACCACAGAACTGTTCTGTCCTACCAACTCATTGCCTAAAGTTATGGCGGAATTTGCTGTAGTCCTATTGGACGCCGTTGTTCCTGAATATTCAGTTTTGACGTCAGATGACGGGTGGAGCCGCTCAGGTGAGGCTTGGAACTGCAAGCCTGCGGGAGCTGCCACGCATCCTTATTGCACGGGCGCATTTTAAACAAATACAAGCCGCCGAATCCCCCTCTGGCTTCCGAGCAGCTAGACAAGAAAAATCTCTACTTTGCGTTTATTTGAAGAACTGAGGAATTCCACCATGTTCAGCTGGTCAAACAAGGAGCAGGGTGGGAGAAATAAAGACAGCGAGATGTTTCAAACCGTCACCGAGGGGTTGCAGAGTCTTTATAGCAAGAAACTGCTACCGCTGGAAGAGACTTACCTTTTCCACGATTTCCACTCCCCAGCGTTGGAGGCGGCGGACTTCCAGAGCAAACCCATGGTGCTGCTCGTGGGGCAGTACTCCACGGGGAAAACGACTTTCATAAGGTACTGTGCGCTTCGATACCGGCCTGTCAGCTGGCTACGTTTTTTAAAATCAACATTGCAAACAACGCCAGCTAATTTATCGAACAGCAAACCAGTTCGGCGGCGTATTGCTTGCAATTAGCTAGGCAAAAACAACAACAAAAAATAACTAACGGACTAACATGAACGTCCTGGTGTCTTGTGAGCTGGGCACAATAGCAAACTAGCTTACTGATAATTGTAATTTACTACGTTTGATTAAAAATTGCTTCATCGTTTGTTTTACAGAAACAGGTTGCACAATGACAGCTTGGATTGTGGGGGTGTGGTATAGCTAACCGCTCATGCAGGATCCGGGTGCCTGATATGTGTAGCTAACACGACTAGTGAACCCATGTATGTGGCCTTATCCAGTTATAAAACTTGTCAAAGCCGTTATTTCCAAAGTGTGTGGGAGTTTCACGGCGAACAGCTGACGTTACCCAATAAACTGACTGGCGACTCATACAGCTACGGTCCCACCCAGGTTACCACTGGGTGGGACCAGGCGTATTCTGGATTAAACGTAATTTAATCAAAACACGGTTCAGTGAGCGTCGCTAGCACGGATAAAACGCGGAAGTGATCTCATTTGAAGAATTCGGGTTTAAAAGGTTCGTACATGTAAACGACTGCAGGCATTTATACCCGAACCCTGAATGGGCCAGAACAACATTGTTTATCCTGAAATCGAACGAGAAACCCGGCGAACTGGTTTGGGTATAACCGCAGGAAATGCCACCGGCAGATATAACCACACATCCGCACCTGTCCCAGATATAAACAGGGCACAGCGGGGAATGACCACCCGAAGGCCGGCTACAGAATTATTGTGGTGTTCTGCTGGAAAGGATCACAATCGTCTTTTTTATTGTGGAAAAAAAAGATAAACATGAGCAATGACAGTACGAAACGCAGTCCATAACCTAGGGATATGATTACAGAAATACATTATAAATACATTTACAGTTTTAGCAGCTTTTTTATTTTTTGATGTTAAATTTGTTTTGACTGCTGGTTTCTTTCTCAAAAGTGTCACTCATATTTTTGTCAGTGCAGTCTATCGGTCACAGCATTCAGTGAGACCTCGTGCTGTCAGTGAGATAAAGTGACTTCACCACAGAGAAAACGATGTCAAAAAGGATGTGTTCCTGCTTTTGCCAGGTTCTACACTTTTTGTTTTAAAGTTACTAATTTTGTGTTACAAATATACAATTTATGTGTTAGAAAAGGATAGTTTTTAACACAAACCGTGTCTGAAGTAACATCTGTTTACTAGACAGGAAGTTGTGTTAAGAAATTACACATTATGCGTCTTTTTAACAGGTCTGTTTTATGCTTGAAGCACGGAAAATGAATGCCATTATCATTGCAATGCAATGTAATTGCTTTGTCCGCTATTTTAAGCCCCTCAAATGCTCTTCTTTTCTGATGAAACGCAATCAGACGTTTTCAATGTCAGAAATGTGGGCTCATGTGCGACTAACTGCAGCCCGCAAGTTCTGTATGTTTGGGACAAACCCTCTTTCAGTTAGACCATTTCCTCTTTTCATTTTTCACTTCTTTTTTAACACGATTAGAAAGAAAGAAAGAAAGAAAGAACGGATGCAGGCGCCCTTACAGAAGAGTCACTTCAGATTACTGTGACATCTCTGTGGGCGCTCCTCAGCCAGACCTCTCTGTGGGCCAGACCTCTCTGTGGGCTCTCCTCACAGCCAGGCCTCTCTGTGGGCCAGACCTCTCTGTGGGCGCTCCTCAGCCAGACCTCTCTGTGGGCCAGACCTCTCTGTGGGCCAGACCTCTCTGTGGGCGCTCCTCAGCCAGACCTCTCTGTGGGCCAGACCTCCCTGTGGGCTCTCCTCAGCCAGACCTCTCTGTGGGCGCTCCTCAGCCAGACCTCTCTGTGGGCTCTCCTCACAGGCAGACCTCTCTGTGGGCCAGACCTCCCTGTGGGCTCTCCTCACAGCCAGACCTCTCTGTGGGCCAGACCTCTCTGTGGGCCAGACCTCCCTGTGGGCGCTCCTCAGCCAGACCTCTCTGTGGGCTCTCCTCACAGCCAGACCTCTCTGTGGGCCAGACCTCTCTGTGGGCTCTCCTCACAGCCAGACCTCTCTGTGGGCCAGACCTCCCTGTGGGCGCTCCTCAGCCAGACCTCTCTGTGGGCCAGACCTCCCTGTGGGCTCTCCTCAGCCAGACCTCTCTGTGGGCTCTCCTCACAGCCAGACCTCTCTGTGGGCCAGACCTCCCTGTGGGCGCTCCTCAGCCAGACCTCTCTGTGGGCTCTCCTCACAGGTAGACCTCTCTGTGGGCTCTCCTCACAGCCAGACCTCTCTGTGGGCCAGACCTCTCTGTGGGCGCTCCTCAGCCAGACCTCTCTGTGGGCCAGACCTCTCTGTGGGCTCTCCTCACAGGCAGACCTCTCTGTGGGCTCTCCTCACAGGCAGACCTCTCTGTGGGCTCTCCTCACAGCCAGACCTCTCTGTGGGCCAGACCTCTCTGTGGGCGCTCCTCAGCCAGACCTCTCTGTGGGCCAGACCTCTCTGTGGGCTCTCCTCACAGGCAGACCTCTCTGTGGGCTCTCCTCACAGCCAGACCTCTCTGTGGGGCTCTGTGGGCGCTCCTCAGCCATCTCTCTGTGGGCCAGACCTCTCTGTGGGCTCTCCTCACAGGCAGACCTCTCTGTGGGCCAGAGCTCTCTGTGGGCTCTCCTCACAGGCAGACCCTCTGTGGGCCAGTGCAGCTGGAGATTTCCTTTTGAATATTTTCCTCCCCTGCCACGGCGGCGAACACGAGGAACACCATGTGCTTTTGTACTGCGTTGTTTGCAGGGAGAATCAGTTCAGGGTCTTGGCTTAGATTTCTGTGCCAGTTCAGAGCGGTTGCAGTGAGGCTGTTTGCCTGAAGGTCAAGCGCATGCCCTCCACACATTCTTGGGCATAGCACCAAATCTGTGTCCCTTAATGAGATTAGGTTTTTAAAAAATTTACCTGAAGCTGATGTTGTTGCATGTGCCAACATTTGCCCTTAATTAGTGGTGTGATAATCAGTGTGTACATGACTCTGCACTGTGTGTCTGGCTGTACAGTTTCAGCACTGCTGATTTGTGTCTGTACAGTATTGCATCTGCAAACGAGTCTGTCTGTACTGCATGTGTCTAATGCATCTGTGTCTGTAATGCATGTGTGTCTGTACTGCATGTGTGTCTACGGTGTGTGTCTGTACTGCATTTGTCTGTACTACATGTGCCTGTACTACGTGTGTGTGTGTCTGTACTGCATTTGCCTCTAACACACCTTAGTCTGTGCTGTCTGTTGCAGTCCGCTCCTTGGCAGTCATGACTCACTGATGCCGCTGAACAGTCCGACAGTCAGGCAGACTTCCTGAAGCACGCAGCAGGGGGTAGAACTGCTGTCTTTAACACATTTAATGAGTTTATATAGCATGCTTTTACTGCTTTGTTAATGTAAGTGTAATTTTCTGTACCCAGCCCCCAGGGGTTAAATTAAACCGTGACTCCACTGTAAAGGGAGGTGCTCAGTGTGACTCCACTCTAAAGGGAGGTGCTGAGTGTGACTCCACTCTAAAGGGAGGTGCTGAGTGTGACTCCTCTCTAAAGGGAGGTGCTGAGTGTGACTCCACTGTAAAGGGAGGTGCTGAGTGTGACTCCTCTCTAAAGGGAGGTGCTGAGTGTGACTCCTCTCTAAAGGGAGGTGCTGAGTGTGACTCCACTGTAAAGGGAGGTGCTCAGTGTGACTCCTCTCTAAAGGGAGGTGCTGAGTGTGACTCCTCTCTAAAGGGAGGTGCTGAGTGTGACTCCACTGTAAAGGGAGGTGCTCAGTGTGACTCCTCTCTAAAGGGAGGTGCTGAGTGTGACTCCACTGTAAAGGGAGGTGCTGAGTGTGACTCCTCTCTAAAGGGAGGTGCTGAGTGTGACTCCTCTCTAAAGGGAGGTGCTGAGTGTGACTCCACTGTAAAGGGAGGTGCTGAGTGTGACTCCTCTCTAAAGGGAGGTGCTCAGTGTGACTCCTCTCTAAAGGGAGGTGCTGAGTGTGACTCCTCTGTAAAGGGAGGTGCTGAGTGTGACTCCTCTCTAAAGGGAGGTGCTGAGTGTGACTCCACTGTAAAGGGAGGTGCTGAGTGTGACTCCTCTCTAAAGGGAGGTGCTGAGTGTGACTCCACTGTAAAGGGAGGTGCTGAGTGTGACTCCACTGTAAAGGGAGGTGCTCAGTGTGACTCCTCTCTAAAGGGAGGTGCTGAGCTGTTAAGAGGGAGCGTGCGTGCGTTTAATCTGCAGTCGATTTGTCACAAAGCAGCAGCACAATAGCAGCGATAGGAGCGGTAAAGAGGCCAGACCCCCCCCCCCCCCCCCCGATGACAGGGCGTCAGGCCGCCTCGCGTTCCTGATAAATGCCCCCCACCCGTTCTAAACATAACAGCCCTGTTTATTTTTCGCCCCGTGTCCTTCCCCTGCTCCTTGACCTCTTACCCCCCGGGGTCGCTCGTCCGGTGACGGGGACGTCAGAGTCGCTGCTGACGCCGGTCCCCCCCCCGCGGGCCCCTCCCGTGCGCCGCCTCGGTCCCCAGAGCACCTCACGCCCCGTCTGGCCCCGCCCCTTCCTCAGGAGGGAAGAGTCAGCCAGCAGACGACAGGCCTTCCCAGGCTGCACTGGGCTGGCGTGCTGGTGAAGACGGAGAGAGGGCAGGAGGTGTTGGAGAAAAGTCTGTTCTGTCACCTCGCTGTGCAGGCCACTGGCTCTTAATTATTCATCCTGAAAGTCACACCTTCGCTGTGCCGTTAAGCTGTGCTGTTCTGCTGCCTCTCTCTCTCGCCTGTTTCCGGAAGAACGCCCAGCCTCCCTTAAACATGGAGCTGTAATTATGGTCTATAAGGTTGTATTTAATTACCATAGATATTGTCTGACAGGTATGTGTGCATTAAAGGACATTATTACCATAGATATACAGTCTGAAAGAGATGAGTGCATTAATCATTATTACTAAAGAAATCTAGTCACTCTAGTAGAACACTAAACACCCCTCAACCCAAAATGCTATTCACCCCTGAACCCAAAACACTGTTAAGTGTGCTCCAACCCTAAACACAAATGCCCAACCTGCATGAAACATCTGCACACAAACAAATCGGCGTTTGAACTTTACTGCCACCCAGAGTCGTTCACCTTCCTCTCCCGTTGGCCCCGCCCTCTTCCAGGGGAGGCTGCACCTTTACTCCCTTGGGAATGGAAGTGTCCAGGTGCTGCCCAGTCACACGGTCACTCCCGAGGCAGGGCCTGTTGCCTTGGAAATGGGCACTGGGATGTCATTAATTGTTAAAAATCCTCCAGATGGGCTGAAGCTCTGTGTTTGTTGTTGGCGGCAGGCTGTCCTGATAAGGGTGCTCTGATCTGATCGCCCTGTGTACAGTCAACACGTTCAGCTGTCACACCCCAAAACCCCCACGCCACACACACACACACACACACACACTGCCACACCCCCCCCCCCATACTCACACCCCCACAACCCCCCTTCCCCCACACACACACACCCCCACATGCTCCCCCCCCCCCCCCCCCCCCCCCCCCACACACACACACACCCACACATGCTCACACCACACACTGCCCCCCCCCCCCCCCCCACCCACACACACCACAACCCCCCTTCCCCCACACACACACACCCCCACATGCTCCCCCCCCCCCCCCCCACCACACACACACACACACACACACACCTTCCCCCAGGGATGTTTGGACAGACCTGCAGCCCGTCCCCAGGACTGAGCTGCAGTCTTATTGCAGGTTATTTTACTGGTGTTTTGTGAAGTGATCTCAGTACCACTAAACCCAGATCCACTGGGAGGTTTTATGCTCCTGTTCAGCACCTTGGTCCTTTAATCTGAATCTGTAGTTGGTCCAGCGCAGTCACCAGGCAAACTGAGATGCTCTGGGACAGCCTGGTCTTTAATGGCACAACCCAAAATTACACAGTTGCCTGATTCACACTCAAGGATTTTCGCTTCACAGTTCGATTTTTTTGAAGGTAGTGGGATGTGTTTGGTGTTCTGGAAGGTGTCTATGTTTGGGCTGTGCCCTTGGTGGTTGCAGGTTTGCATCAGGGTTATTAGAGGCCACTGGAGCTGGGAATCCCTACAAACACTCCACACAATCTGCACGATCAAGGTTGAGGTTTTCCTGTGTTTCCGTTTCAGAGGGAAAACTGCTCTTCAGTTATTATTTGTTAAACAAATGTGAAACAAACGTTGTTCTTGAGGCTGGTGACATGTAGGCAAATTAATAAGCTGTTTTCTGTGAATTTTAGAGATTATATGTGCTGTGTGTCACAGGAAGCTGGTTTTAATATAGCTGTGCTGTGTCACAGCAAGCTGGTTTTAATGTGTGTACCTGTGCTGTATGTCACAGGAAGCTTGTTTTAATGTGTGTACCTGTGCTGAGTGTCACAGGAAGCTGGTTTTAATGTGTGTACCTGTGCTGAGTGTCACAGGAAGCTGGTTTTAATGTGTGTACCTGTGCTGTGTGTCACAGGAAGCTGGTTTAATGTGTGTACCTGTGCTGTGTGTCACAGGAAGCTGGTTTTAATGTGTGTACCTGTGCTGTGTGTCACAGGAAGCTGGTTTTAATGTGTGTACCTGTGCTGTGTGTCACAGGAAGCTGGTCTTAATGTGTGTACCTGTGCTGTGTGTCACAGGAAGCTGGTTTTAATGTGTACCTGTGCTGTGTGTCTGGTTTTAATGTGTGTACCTGTGCTGTGTGTCACAGGAAGCTGGTTTTAATGTGTGTACCTGTGCTGAGTGTCACAGGAAGCTGGTTTTAATGTGTGTACCTGTGCTGAGTGTCACAGGAAGCTGGTCTTAATGTGTGTACCTGTGCTGTGTGTCACAGGAAGCTGGTCTTAATGTGTGTACCTGTGCTGTGTGTCACAGGAAGCTGGTCTTAATGTGTGTACCTGTGCTGTGTGTCACAGGAAGCTGGTCTTAATGTGTGTACCTGTGCTGTGTGTCACAGGTATCTCCTGGAGCAGGACTTCCCGGGCATGCGGATCGGACCTGAGCCCACCACGGACGGCTTCATCGCCGTGATGTATGGGGAGAACGAGGGCGTCGTCCCTGGCAACGCCCTGGTCGTCGACCCCAAAAAGCCCTTTCGCAAACTTAACGCCTTCGGCAATGCTTTTCTGAACAGGTGGGTGTGATGGTACAGGTGGGTGTGATGGTACAGGTGAGTGTGATGGTGTGATGGTGCAGGTGTGTGTGATGGTACAGGTGTGTGTGATGGTGCAGGTGTGTGTGATGGTGCAGGTGGGTGTGATGGTGCACAGCACTACTACCATCAAAAAAGCCTGCAGGATGCTTGGATATGTACTAAAAGGGGTCATTTAAATGAGATTGTATTGATGTTACATAATACTTTTGTCAGACCACATTTAGTATTGTGTGCAGTTCTGTTTTCCACAAAATGAGAAGGACATTGAATTTCTAAGTGAAAAGTGCAGAAAGAGCAACAAGACTGATTCCTGGATTGAGATTTCGATTTCGAGGAAAGACTTAAGACACTTAATGTACTCTGGCCCAAAATAGGGAGACAATGAGGATATTTACATTTTTTCTGTAAGTTATCCAGTTTGTGATTTCAGAAGCCGCATGGGACTGATTTCTGTCATCAACAGAACAACTGGGCTCAAGTGAAGTAAATGTTCTCATTGAAAAAAGTTTTCCCCACATGCAGAGTTGTGAGTGTGGAAGAGCGTGCCAGATGGTGTGCTGGGGCGGGGCGGGACGAGGTCAGAGGTCAGAGGTCAGGCTTGACGCAGGCGCTCTGCAGGCTGCAGGTGAATGATGGCCGGTGTTTGTTGTGAATCTCACAGATCTGAGATAGCGACGGGCACGTCCTGTGGCTCTGGAACCACTCAGCAGCGGCGTGTACAAAACAGGATGGGTGTGTGGGGGAAAGAGGCAGTTTGTCATTAATGCTTCTTTTGTTTTATGTAACATATTTTATTCAGAGTCACTTCTGTCCACCCATTGTGCATTATTTCAGAGCTTGGCAGGGACCAGCGGGCTTAACGCTAATCAAACCAAGCTTTCCTATCTAATGCTGATAGAACAGAAACTTTATAAACACACATGAATTTATTGTTGGAGAGTAACAGAAGCTGCTGTAGTATTTTTGGTTGGGTATAGTGTATATCTGGTGGGGTTATATTGTGTAATATGGTTTGGTTTTTAATGGGTTGGGTTATAGTGTGTAACAGGGTTGGGTTACAGTGTGTAATATGCTTAGGTTATAAAAGGGTTGGGTTATAGTGTAACAGGGGTGTGTTATAATGTGTAACAGAGTTGTGTTATAGTGTGTTACAGGGTTGGGTTATAATCTGTAACAGGTGGGGTTATACTGTGTAATATGGTTAGGTTATAAAAGGGTTGGATTATAGTGTGACAGGGTTGGTTATAGTGTAATATGGTAGGGTTATAGTGTAACATGGTTAGGTTGTAGTGTGACAGGGTTGGGTTATAGTGTAACAGGGTTGGATTGTAGTGTAACAGGGTTGGGTTATAGTGTGTAACAGGGTTGGGTTGTAGTGTAATAGGGTTGGGTTATAGTGTGTAACAGGTGTGATTATATTGTGTAATATGGTTAGGTTATAAAATAGTTGGGTTATAGCGTGTAACAGGGTTGGGTTGTAGTGTAACAGGGTTGGGTTATAGCGTTTAACAGGGTTGGGTTGTACTGTAACAGCGTTGGGTTGTAGTGTAACAGGGTTGGGTTGTAGTGTAACAGCGTTGGGTTATAGTGTAACACGGTTGGGTTGTAGTGTAACAGCGTTGGGTTATAGTGTAACACGGTTGGGTTGTAGTGTGTAACAGCACTGCTGGGCTGTAGCTGTGGTGGCTTTGCGTCTTTCAGTCTTTGGTCTGCGGGCGTCAGCCTGATGGCAGAGCTTGCCTGTTTATGTAAGGGGAGCCAGAATAGGGTGTTTGTTTTGAGGTTTGAAGCACCCCATTACTTCCTGTCCGGGGGTCCAGCTTCCTGTGCCAGGGCTGTTTGGTGGAGCAGTGGACGGGCCAGCCTCTGTGCCGTTGTTTTTCAGAAGATTTACGAGCACAGGAAGAGGAAGTGTGTGAATATGAAGTGAGACCCTGGCACTCAAAGACATTCCATAAGACCCGGCGCTGCAGAGCCATCAGCCAATCAGGGTGCAGGGTTAATGGTTTCCCTGACGCACTGGAAGAGGCTGAGTTTAACCCTGTGGCTGACCTGGAGTTGTGTGTGCACTGTGGGAGTGAACCGACTGCTAGCTTTGTCATACATGGAATTTTCATATGCTGAATGACCTTAAAACACAGGTGCTAAATACAGGTGCTGAATACTTTGCTGGAACATTCTGAATGTCCGAGTAAAAGCAGCTGGTCCTGCAGGTATACATAAGGGTTGGAATAAAAGGTTGTGCAGGTATTCAATGGCTTAAAAAAATTCTGTTACAGTAAGGTGTTAATGTTCCATTTTGTATGAGCTGTGGTCTAAATGTAAACGTAAACTGCTCTGTTAGAGGAATTTTAGAGGAAGCTGATATCAAATCTTGATTTATTTATCTCCTTGTGTTTTGATAATATTGGGGTTACTTTACGGACTTCTAGATAAAGGTCTTTTTGTGCAGTGTGAGGTTGTGCGTTTCAGTGTGAGGTTGTGCGGTTCAGTGTGAGGTTGTGCGGTTCAGTGTGAGGTTGTGCGGTTCAGTGTGAGGTTGTGCGATTCAGTGTAAGGTTGTGCGGTTGAGAGTGAGGTTGTGCGGTTCAGTGTGGTTTGTGTCGTTCAGAATGGTTGAGAGTGTGAGGTTGTGCGGTTCAGTGTGAGGTTGTGTGGTTCAGTGTGAGGTTGTGCAGTTCAGTGTGAGGTTTGTGCGATTCAGTGTGAGGTTGTGCGGTTTAGAGTGAGATTGTGTGGTTCATTGTGAGGTCAGGTTTCATGGGGGGTCTTTGTTAATGCAGCTTTATCTTAAAGCTACCTCCCACTGAGGAAAAAACACCCCCTCTGCTAAAAACACCCCCTCCCATCAAGCACATTCTTCTATTTCCTTCCTCACAAAGCATAGGCTTCTATTTATTTCCAGATGCATGCATGCAGGTGCACGCACACACACACACACGCGTTGGGTGTACCCTGTTGCAGGGCGTTGGGTGTAGCAGGGTGTTGGGTGTACCCTGTTGCAGGGCATTGGGTGTAGCAGGGCGTTGGGTGTACTCTGTAGCAGGGCGTTGGGTGTACTCTGTTGCGGGGCGTTGGGTGTACCCTGTTGGAGGGCATTGGGTGTACCCTGTTGCAAGGTGTTGGGTGTACCCTGTTGCAGGGCATTGGGTGTGCCCTGTTGCAGAGTGTTGGGTGTACCCTGTTGCAGGGCATTGGGTGTAGCAGGGCGTTGGGTGTACCCTGTTGCAGGGTGTTGGGTGTACCCTGTTGCAGGGCATTGGGTGTAGCAGGGCATTGGGTGTACCCTGTTGCAGGGTGTTAGGTGTACCCTGTTGCAGGGCATTGGGTGTGCCCTGTTGCAGAGTGTTGGGTGTACCCTGTTGCAGGGCATTGAGTGTAGCAGGGCGTTGGGTGAACCCTGTTGCAGGGTGTTAGGTGTACCCTGTTGCAGGGCATTGGGTGTGCCCTGTTGCAGAGTGTTGGGTGTACCCTGTTGCAGGGCATTGAGTGTAGCAGGGCTTTGGGTGTACCCTGTTGCAGGGTGTTAGGTGTACCCTGTTGCAGGGCGTTGGGTGTACCCTGTTGCAGGGCGTTGGGTGTACCCTGTTGCAGGGCATTGGGTGTACCCTGTTGCAGGGTGTTGGGTGTGCCCTGTTGCAGAGTGTTGGGTGTACCCTGTTGCAGGGCATTGGGTGTAGCAGGGCATTGGTTGTACCCTGTTGCAGGGTGTTAGGTGTACCCTGTTGCAGGGCGTTGGGTGTACCCTGTTGCAGAGTGTTGGGTGTACCCTGTTGCAGGGCATTGGGTGTAGCAGGGCGTTGGGTGTACCCTGTTGCAGGGTGTTGGGTGTACCCTGTTGCAGGGCGTTGGGTGTACCCTGTTGCAGAGTGTTGGGTGTACCCTGTTGCAGGGCATTGGGTGTAGCAGGGCGTTGGGTGTACCCTGTTGCAAGGTGTTGGGTGTACCCTGTTGCAGAGTGTTGGGTGTACCCTGTTGCAGGGCGTTGGGTGTACCCTGTTGCAAGGTGTTGGGTGTACCCTGTTGCAGAGTGTTAGGTGTACCCTGTTGCAGGGCATTGGGTGTAGCAGGGCGTTGGGTGTACCCTGTTGCAGGGCTTTGGGTGTACCCTGTTGCAGGGTGTTGGGTGTACCCTGTTGCAAGGTGTTGGGTGTACCCTGTTGCAGAGTGTTGGGTGTACCCTGTTGCAAGGCATTGGGTGTAGCAGGGCGTTGGGTGTACCCTGTTGCAGGACATTGGGTGTAGCAGGGCGTTGGGTGTACCCTGTTGCAGGACATTGGGTGTGGCAAGGTATTGGGTGTACCCTGTTGCAGAGTGTTGGGTGTACCCTGTTGCAGGGTGTTGGGTGTACCCTGTTGCAGGGTGTTAGGTGTACCCTGTTGCAGGGCATTGGGTGTACCACAGTGCTGTTCCCCAAGGTTTTTCTCAGTAGGGAACGGCTTGAAGTGCTGAAGTGGGTTTTCGCCCTGGCTCAGATTGTGTGTTTCTGGGAATGAGAGAGGAATGCACTTTCATCCTGGAGCTTCAGGAAAGCTGCATTCCTACAGAATCCCAGTGCATTCTTTAAATAGCGTGTTAACCTGCTGGTCATATGTCAAACACTGTTACTGTGGCTGTTGCATTGTTACTGTGGCTGTTATATTGTGGATGTTACATTGTTACTGTGGCTGTTATATTGTTACTGTGGCTGTTATATTGTTACTGTAGCTGTTACATTGTTACTGTGGCTGTTACATTGTTACTGTAGCTGTTACATTGTTACTGTGGCTGTTACATTGTTACTGTAGCTGTTACATTGTTACAGTGGTTGTTATATTGTTACTGTGGCTATTACGTTGCTGCTGTGGCTGTTACATTGTTACTGAGGTACACTGTAGATGATTTAAAATGGGAAATGTTGGCAGACTTCTTTAAGCATTCTGAAAATATTTTTCATGGGCAAAGAAATTGTAATTGTTTCCTGTTTCTGTAAGAAAGTGTGTGCGTGTATGTGTATGTGTGTGCCCACAAGTGTGTGTGTATGTGTATGTTTGTGTGCACATTTGTGTTTGCGTGTGTATGGGCGTGAGCACGTGTGTGTGTTTGTGTATGTGTGTGTGTGCAAGTGTGCGTGTTTGTGTGTGTGTGTCTGTGGATAAGGCAGAGGGCGGTTGCAGTGTGCCGGTGATGCTGGTCATGTGATGTCAGAGCCTGCAGATTGGTTTGGGGGCAGGGGAGGTGGGGGGGAGGGGTGTCAGAGGGGATTGGGAAAGGGGCCCATATTGAGCTGAATATTTGGAGAACAGTGCAGATTCTGAGAGCCTTGGATCAGTTATCTGGTAGAGGCGGGCGGGGCCACGCCCACGAGTGCGCGGCTCAGACGAAGCGTCTGTCACAGCTGGGCCCGGCGATAGCATCCTGCATCTGACAGCTAACGAGCTAACACACTCATCGGCCAGCGCTTCTGTGCTGGAGCCTGCAGAGAGGGGACCTGTGTGTGCGCTTGAGTACTGACACAAGGCCAAAGCCCTGTGAGCCACCGGTCCTCTTCTCTGAGTGGACCTCAGTTACCCAGGCCTGTAGTCTATAGGAGCCAGAGTTACCCAGGCCTGTAGTCTATAGGAGCCAGAGTTACCCAGGTCTGTAGCCTATAGGAGCCAGAGTTACCCAGGCCTATAGCCTATAGGAGCCAGAGTTACCCAGGCCTGTAGCCTATAGGAGCCAGAGTTACCCAGGCCTGTAGCCTATAGGAGCCAGAGTTACCAAGGCCTATAGGAGATGCAGTTACCCAGGCCTGTAGTCTATAGGAGCCAGAGTTACCCAGGCCTGTAGTCTATAGGAGCCAGAGTTACCCAGGCCTGTAGCCTATAGGAGCCAGAGTTACCCAGGCCTATAGGGGATGCAGTTACCCAGGCCTGTAGCCTATAGGAGACAGAGTTACTCAGGTCTATAGTCTATAGGGGACACAGTTACTCAGGCCTGTAGCCTGTATGAGACACATTTACTCAGACCTGTAGCCTATAGGAGACACATTTACTCAGACCTGTAGCCTATAGGAGACCAACGTTTCCGCTGGTAAGGTTTTGCCGTGGCGTGGCGGCATATATATATATATATATATATATATATATATATATATATATATATATTAATATAGCCTATATATTAAATTCATAAATTAAAAATGTTAAACTTTGTAAATATTTCTGCCTAAATGCGCTTTCAAATCCATACTGTCGCGTCCACATATTTATTTTCAAAAAGAGCCTAGGCCGCGCGCTCCCTGCTTGCTCCTTTCTGAGGTGGTCGGATGACTTGCAGCGCGCGAAGGTCGCACGGTCTGTCAAAGGGTCACTTTTTTTTCTTTCGAAAGACAAGGAAAAGGTAGGTAGCGACGCTTCAAATATTACAAAAATACCATAGTGTTAACCAGTGTTTTAATTGGACCAAAATACGTGCCGGTACCTACTCCTCAAAATACATACTGTTTAAAATAAATTAATGTTGGTAATCAAAAGAAGAGTCGGTACTCATATACAAGTCCCGACAGCTCCTGCCCATCTCAAGCACTGGCGTTAACTATCATTCGGTGATGACAGCTGGCGGATTTTAACTCCGTTCGGGCAAGTGGAATTGCCTCATGCAGTTGTCTGATCGGACAAGTAAAAAATAAATGTGATAAATATGTAACGTTATCTGAAAATAAACAGTGTTTGTTTGAGCCGAAGCCGAACCTGTTTCAGTTGAGCTACGTAAGTGCCTACCATTTTAAAAAAAAATCTAGAGCTACTGTTATAACGGCCGCAAAATGTTGGCAAATCGCCAAAACAGCGCGAATTTTTTTTTATTTTAAAAAGGGCATTTAAAATGTTTGAGTGATTCAACTACTTCCATTTCCATACTACAACATGGTGATTTTTTCCCATGAAAACGAAAGGGAAAGTGTTTATTTTTAAGGTTTTGTGAATGTAGTGAGCTAGCAAAACTGAGAGTTAGGCTACAGTTGCTACAGCTGACAAAGAGGGCTGCATTCTAATGACGATTATGATTATAACGAGAGGAGCAGTCTCACAAGCTGCTGCAGTGTCCAGAAATGAATACAGATAAAACTAGCTAATAAAAAATACATTAATCAAGCGTCTAAGTTAGTTAGGAAATTTTTGTATCATGCTTCTCAGTAGAATTAGAATGTAACAGAACAGAATTTTTAAAGCCATTTTTCTCACTTTTTTCCTTTTTTTTTTTTTTTTGCATGGACAATGCATGTAAACTCTGTCATTGAGTGAGAGAGAGAGAGGGCTTTGAATGTGGACCCAGCTCAAATTATATTGTTAAATAAAAAGATAAAACATTCTAACTAAGTACTATTTTGTGATGGTAATTGAGTTAATTTAGCAGAAGAGTGTCCCTTTTAAAGTGCAATATGTAACTTTTCTTGAGTATCAATTTTGGTTATATAGTCCTCTATTCTTGAAGATAGAACTTCTAGATGGACAATGTGCTCTTTTAATTGTTCTCACCCCACCATAATTCAAAAACAGGCCTATTTTGCTTCAATATTTACAAACAATACGAGGGTTAATAAACCTTTTATGGTTTTAAAGTACATCTAAAACTACTTTTTAGCTCTTGCAAACTGGTATTCCTTGTATCAAGAGCTCGTCAGAGCTAAAAGATAGATTTAGATATAAAAAAAAGTCTCAAGAGGTTATGTTTTCATAGTCTTAAACTTTTTTGCCTTTGCTACACCCCCCCCCCCTTTCAGACACCCACCACCACACCAAGAGATCAATTCCACAGGAAACACTGAGGAGACACATTTACTCAGGCCTGTAGCCTATAGGAGACAGAGTTACCCAGGCCTGCAGCCTATAGGAGACACTGTTACTAAGGTCTATAGTCTACAGGAGACACTGTTGCTCAGGTCTCTATAGGGGACACAGTTACTCAGGCCTGTCGCCTATAGGGGATGTTTGGCAGGGGTATTTGGCTGCATGTTTTCTGGAATCAAGGCGATCCTGCAGTGCAGAAAGAGCTGTTTTGGACGGCAGCTGTCAGTAGCATTAGGATGCAGCTGTCACCCCATTAACAACCAGGAAGTGTGGCTCTCTAGAGGGCTATCCACTCACCTTGAAGGTTCAGCCCAAGGGGTGCGCTGGTCAGGCATTTAACATGATTTAGTCCGGGCTGGATGTATGAGTTAGCCTGGGCTCTGATTGGCTGCCATGGATTGGTCTGGGCTCTGAATGGCTGCCATGGATTGTTCTGGGCTCTGATTGGCTGCCATGGATCGTTCTGGGCTCTGATTTGACACTCGAGTTGGTCTTGGCTTCTGGTGCCTGTATGCCTCAGTCGGTGCTGGCAGGACAAGGGTCACAGTGCAAGCGGTGGGTGAGACAGACGGCTGGAGTTGGGGTGTGAACAAGGGGAGAGCGGAGTTTGGGACGGGGGTGGAGTTTGGGACGGAGGGAGAGTGGAGTTTGGGATGGGGGCGAGCGGAGTTTGGGACGGGGGTGGAGTTTGGGACGGAGGGAGAGTGGAGTTTGGGATGGGGGCGAGCGGAGTTTGGGGAGGGAGAGGGTTTGGGTGGGGGGGGTGGAGTTTGGGACGGGGTGGGGGGGAGCGGAGGGGGGGCGGGTTTGGGACGGGGGGGGAAGGGGGGAGCGGAGTTTGGGACGAAGGGGAAGCAGGCCGTGCTGGGTAAGGACACAGACGGTTCCCCCTCTTCCTGCAGGGTTTGAAGTTTTATGGGGCAGCCGTGCGGCCGATGGCACGGGACCCCTGTCCTGTTATTTTAGTGCCGCAGTGAGGGGCAGCTGTGCTCTGTGCCGGAGAGCTCGGACCACCAGGCCCTGTGCACTTCCTGTTCTCTGCTCTTTCCTCACCTCTTCCTGCCCTGCTGACAGGCCCCTCCCACTTCCTGTGCTAACGCTCTCTGTACATGAGGAGCCACAAATGCATGGCGCGTGCGTGTGTGTGTACCTGTGTGTACCAGTGTGTGTGTGTGTGTACCAGTGCATGTGTGTGTATACCAATGTGTGTGTGTGTGTGTGCGTGTGTGTATACCTATGTGTGTACCAGTGTGTGTGTGTGTACCTGTATGTGTGTGTGTACCAGTGCATTTGTGTGTATACCTATATGTGTGTGTGTGTGTGTGTGTGTGTGTGTGTGCGTGCATGTGTGTATACTTGTGTGTGTATGTGTGTGTGTACCAGTGCATGTGTGTGTATACCTATGTGTGTGTGTGCGTGCGTGTATACCTATGTGTGTACCAGTGTGTGTGTACCTGTGTGTGTATGTGTGTGTGTACCAGTGCATGTGTGTGTATACCTATGTGTGTGTGTGTGTGTGTGTGTAGTGTGTGTGTGTGTATACCTATGTGTGTGTGTGTGTGTGTGTGTGTGTATACCTATGTGTGTGTGTGCATGTGTGTGTGTGTGTGTGTGTGTGAGTGTGTGTGTGTGTGTGTATACCTATGTGTGTGTGTGTGCATGTGTGTGTGTGTGTGTGTGTGTGAGTGTGTGTGTGTATACCTATGTGTGTGCGTGTGTGTGTGTGTGTGTGCGTGTGTGTGTGCGTGCATGTGCGCGTGCGTGTGTAACGCGTGTCTCTGTTCGTCTCCAGATTCATCTGCTCTCAGATGCCCAATCAGGTGCTGCAGAGCATCAGTGTGATTGACACACCAGGGATCCTGTCTGGAGAGAAACAGCGCATCAGCCGAGGTAACAGCTACCACACACACACGCGCACACACACACATGCACACACGCACACACACACACACACACACACGCACATGCACACACACACACACACACACACACACACACACACACACACACAATCACACACATGCACACGCACATGCACACACACACACATGCACAATCACACACACACACACACACACACAAACGCACATGCACACACCCACACACACGCACACATGCACAATCACACACGCACGCACACACAGACACGCACAATCACACACACACACACACACACTCACACGACCATGCAACCACAGTCTCAGACTACTGCAAAATCTGCAGATTTAAGAGAGAAATGAGAGCAGAAAGAGGAACAGTGATCCTACAACTGCAGCATGTGCATATCTTACTAATGAGCAGCTGCAGCACATGCTCATATCTTACTAATGCGCAGCTCTAATGCGCAGCTGCAGCATGTGCATATCTTACTAATGAGCAGCTGCAGCACATGCTTATATCTTACTAATGAGCAGCTCTAATGGGCAGCTGCAGCACGCTCATATCTTACTAGTGCGCAGCTCTAATGCGCAGCTGCAGCACGCTCATATCTTACTAATGCGCAGCTGCAGCACGCTCATATCTTACTAATGAGCAGCTCTAATGCGCAGCTGCAGCACTCTCATATGTTACTAATGCGCAGCTCTAATGCGCAGCTGCAGCACGCTCATATCTTACTAATGCGCAGCTCTAATGCGCAGCTGCAGCACTCTCATATCTTACTAATGCGCAGCTCTAATGCGCAGCTGCAGCACTCTCATATGTTACTAATGCGCAGCTCTAATGCGCAGCTGCAGCACGCTCATATCTTACTAATGCGCAGCTCTAATGCGCAGCTGCAGCACTCTCATATCTTACTAATGCGCAGCTCTAATGCGCAGCTGCAGCACTCTCATATGTTACTAATGCGCAGCTCTAATGCGCAGCTGCAGCACGCTCATATCTTACTAATGCGCAGCTGCAGCACATGCTCATATCTTACTAATGCGCAGCTGCAGCACGCTTATATCTTACTAATGCGCAGCTCTAATGCGCAGCTGCAGCACGCTCATATCTTACTAGTGCGCAGCTCTAATGCGCAGCTGCAGCGCATGCTCATATCTTACTAATGCGCAGCTGCAGCACGCTCATATCTTACTAATGCGCAGCTCTAATGCGCAGCTGCAGCACATGCTCATATCTTACTAGTGCGCAGCTCTAATGCGCAGCTGCAGCACGCTCATATCTTACTAATGCGCAGCTCTAATGCGCAGCTGCAGCGCATGCTCATATCTTACTAATGCGCAGCTGCAGCACGCTCATATCTTACTAATGCGCAGCTCTAATGCGCAGCTACAACACATGCTCATATCTTACTAATGCGCAGCTACAACACATGCTCATATCTTACTAATGCGTAGCTGCAGCACACTCATTTCTTACTTATGCGAGGCTGCAGGGCGCTCATATCTTATTTATGTGCAGCTGGAGCAGAATACTTGCTGACTCAGTTAAGGAAACATCAGGCTCAGTTAGAGAGTCGTAAGGCTCAGTTTAGAGATTCATAAGGCTTGGTTAGGGAATCGTAAGGCTCACTACGGGCTCATAAGGGTCAGTTTAGAGACTCGTAATGTTCAGTTAGGGAATCATTAGGCTCAGTTAAGAATCATAAGGCTCAGTTAGGGAATCATAAGGCTCAGTTAAGAATCATAAGGCTCAGTTAGGGAATCATAAGGCTCAGTTAAGAATCATAAGGCTTGGTTAGGGAATCATAAGGCTTGGTTAGGGAATCATAAGGCTCAGTTAGGGAATCGTAAGACTTGGTTAGGGAATCATTAGGCTCAGTTAAGAATCATAAGGCTCAGTTAGGGAATCATAAGGCTCAGTTAAGAATCATAAGGCTCAGTTTGGGAATCATAAGGCTCATTTAGGGAATCATAAGGCTCAGTTAGGGAATCATTAGGCTCAGTTAAGAATCATAAGGCTCAGTTGAGAATCATAAGGCTCAGTTAGGGAATCATTAGGCTCAGTTAAGAATCATAAGGCTCAGTTGAGAATCATAAAGCTCAGTTAAGAATCATAAGGCTCAGTTAGGGAATCATAAGGCTCAGTTAAGAATCATAAGGCTCAGTTTGGGAATCAAAAGGCTCAGTTAAGAATCATAAGGCTCAGTTAAGAATCATAAGGCTCAGTTTGGGAATCATAAGGCTCAGTTAAGAATCATAAGGCTCAGTTAAGAATCATAAGGCTTGGTTAGGGAATCATAAGGCTTGGTTAGGGAATCATAAGGCTTGGTTAGGGAAACATAAGGCTTGGTTAGGGAATCATAAGGCTTGGTTAGGGAAACATAAGGCTTGGTTAGGGAATCGTAAGGCTCAGTACGGGCTCATAAGGTTCAGTTTAGAGAGTGGTAAGGCTCAGTTAGGGGTTGTAAGACTCTAAGGGGTTATTGAGTTTGTGCAGATCATAAGGGTTGTGGAAGTGTTTTTTGGATCCGCTCCAGAACTGGGCGTCTCCCTGAAGTAGTCGGGTGGGAACCAGACTCCCCTCCAAGCATGAGGTCATAGCGTTGAGTCACCTCATGCAAGTCTGTCTCTCTGTCTTTCCCTTTCACTCTCTTCCCCCTCTCTCTTTCTCTCTGTCTCTGTCTTTCCCTCTCACTCTCTCTCCCCCCCCCCTCTCTCTCTCTCTCTCTCTCTCTCTCTCTTTTCTCTCTCTCTTCCCTCTATCTTCCCTTGCTCTTTCTCTTTCTATCTCTCTCTCTCTCTCTGTCTCTGTCTAGCGGTCTCTGTCTGTCTGTCTCTCTGCTCTGTTCCCCTGACATCATGTTGCTATGGTGATGAAACACAGGGTACACAGGCTTTGCAGTGTGTTAGTCTGCAGTCACACCAGTGTAGTGCTCTGTGCTGCACAGTCGGGACCTGGCCCTGTTTGTGTATTTGCTGTGGGGATGGGCATTACGTAGCGTATAAACATGCTGACGTTTATTTCACACAAAACTTGGAGAGCGCTGGGAATGCTGATGTGCTGGCTGCAGATGAGTATTAATGTTCCCTTCCAGGAAAACTGAAAACTGTACAGTGAGTGCGTTACTTGTAATACTGTGCAGTAAATGCGTTACTCTGTAACACTGCACAGTAAGTGTGTTACTCTGTAATACTGCACACTGAGTGCATTACTCTGTAACACTGTGCAGTGAGTGCGTTACTCTGTAATACTGCACAGTGAGTGTGCAATGTTACGTTACTCTGTAACACTGCAATGAGTGCGTTACGTTACTCTGTAACACTGTGCAGTGAGTGCGTTACTCTGTAACACTGTGCAGTGAGTGCGTTACTCTGTAACACTGTGCAGTGAGTGCGTTACTCTGTAACACTGTGCAGTGAGTGCGTTACTCTGTAACACTGCAGTGAGTGCGTTACTCTGTAACACTGAGTGCGTTACTCTGTAACACAGTGTGCTGTGCAGTGACTGTCACACTGCAATGAGTGCGTTACTCTGTAACACTGTACAGTGAGTGTGTTACTCTGTAACACTGTACAGTGAGTGTGTTACTCTGTAACACTGTGCAGTGAGTGCGTTACTCTGTAATACTGTACAGTGAGTGCATTACTCTGTAACACTGTGCAGTGAGTGTGTTACTCTGTAACACTGTGCAGTAAGTGCGTTACTCTGTAACACTGCAGTGAGTGCATTACTCTGTAACACTGTGCAGTGAGTGCGTTACTCTGTAACACTGTACAGTGAGTGCGTTACTCTGTAACACTGTGCAGTGAGTGCGTTACTCTGTAACACTGCAGTGAGTGCATTACTCTGTAACACTGTGCAGTGAGTGCGTTACTCTGTAACACTGTACAGTGAGTGTGTACTGTGCAGTGAGTGCGTTACTCTAACACTGTACAGTGAGTGTGTTACTCTGTAACACTGTGCAGTGAGTGTGTTGCTCTGTCACACTGTGCAGTGAGTGCGTTACTCTGTAACACTGTGCAGTGAGTGCGTTACTCTAACACTGTACAGTGAGTGTGTTACTCTGTAACACTGTGCAGTGAGTGTGTTGCTCTGTCACACTGTGCAGTGAGTGCGTGCATTACTCTGTACAGTGAGTGTGTTACACTGTGCAGTGAGTGCGTTACTCTGTAATACTGTACAGTGAGTGCATACTCTGTAACACTGTGCAGTGAGTGCGTCTGTACTACACTGTGCAGTGAGTGTAACACTGCAGTGAGTGCGTTACTCTGTAACACTGTGCAGTGAGTGCGTTACTCTGTGACACTATGCTGATGTGACCATGTGAAAGGCACACACAAACACACATTCTCACAAGCAGCTGATCTTTGTGCTGGTTGTGTTTGGCCTAAGACAGGAAAGGCTGCAGTTTTCTGCGGATGGATTTAGTGCTGATGTGAATATTTCTGAATGAGCTCAGAAGATGAAAGGAGAAGCTGAAATCCTGGCGCTGGGTCAGGGTCACGGGTACGAGGGAACTTTCATTTCCAGTCATAGGATTCATTTTACTGCGAAACGGGACCTCCTTCCCCTGGGTGAGGTCATACTGCAGTAAAGCAGGACAGAGAGGCCCAACACATTCAGCTCTCTGCATGTCAGTTCAGATGATTTTAAGGCCCTGATGCTGTGATTGTGACACACTGCTGGTGAGCAGGACCAGTATGGTGACTGTGCAGAGTGTTTAGTACGCTGTTCCCCTGTCACCCTTCAGCCAGCAGACGCAGACCTTCATTGAGCTGTTCCTAACAGAGCACAGTCTCATTCTGCTGTTTGGACTCCTCTAGCTGCCAAGCTACCAGAATGCATTTCTCTTTCTGAAATGTGTCCAAGCCTGTGAGCGTATTTCAAACTATGTTAAGGTTCTGGGGCACTGGTCGCACTGTGTTAAGGTTCTGGGGCACTGGTCGCACTGTGTTAAGGTTCTGGGGCACTGGTCGTACTGTGTTAAGGCCCTGTGACACAGGTTGCACTGTGTTAAGGCTCTGAGACACAGGTCGCACTGTGTTAAGGCTCTGTGACAGATTACACTGTGTTAAGGTTCTGGGGCACTGGTCACACTGTGTTAAGGCTCTGGGGCGCTGGTCTCACTGTGTTAAGGCTCTGTGTTTTAAGTTGCCATGGTTCTGGTCTCTCCCCAGGCTATGACTTCTCGGAGGTGCTGCGCTGGTTTGGGGAGCGGGTGGATCGGATCATCCTGCTGTTCGACGCGCACAAGCTGGACATCTCGGACGAGTTCTCGGAGGCGATCCGGGCGTTCCGGGGCCAGGACGATAAGATCCGGGTGGTGCTGAACAAGGCGGACCAGGTGGACACGCAGCAGCTGATGCGGGTGTACGGCGCCCTCATGTGGTCGCTGGGGAAGGTGATAAACACGCCGGAGGTGGTGCGCGTGTATCTGGGGTCCTTCTGGGCCAAGCCCCTGCAGAACACTGAGAACCGGCGGCTGTTCGAGGCCGAGACGCAGGACCTGTTCCGGGACATCCAGGGCCTCCCGCGCAACGCTGCCCTGCGCAAGCTCAACGACCTCATCAAACGCGCACGGCTGGCCAAGGTACCCGCGCGTCCTCCTGCTCCTCCTGCTCCTCCTGCTCTTCCCTCTCCTCCCTCTCCTCCTCCTCCTCCTCCTGCTCCTCCTGCTCCTTTTGCTGTTCCCTCTCCTCCCGCTCCTCCTCCTGTTCCTCCCTCTCCTCCTGTTCTTTTTTCTCCACCTGCTCCTCCCTCTCCTCTTGCTCCTCCTCCTGTTCCTCCTGCTCCTTTTGCTGTTCCCTCTCCTCCCGCTCCTCCTCCTGTTCCTCCCTCTCCTTCTTTTCCTTTTTCTCCACCTGCTCCTCCCTGTCCTCTTGCTCCTCCTCCTGTTCCTCCTGCTCCTTTTGCTGTTCCCTCTCCTCCCGCTCCTCCTCCTGTTCCTCCCTCTCCTCCTGTTTCTTTTTCTCCACCTGCTCCTCCCTCTCCTCTTGCTCCTCCTCCTCCTCCTGCTCCTCTGAGGGTTTATAGCTGTAAACAGCTTCTGCGCTGTCAGTGGGGTCATTGTCCTGCTCACCAGAGGAAATGAATCTTATGCTGTACAGGAGTATTCTTGGACAGAGAGATTTATCATAATGTGCAGAGCTGCTGCTGATCTGGAATGAGTGAGAGCCTGAGGAAGGTTCTGGAAATGACTCTCCGCTGACCTTCCGACCGGCTTCCTCAGCAGCGCATCCTGAGCGCCGTGTCTGAGAGCGAGCTCCCAATCTGCACGCTAATTTTAGCCGCTGTGCTGCAGCCATCTGGCTTAAGAGAACCAGGCGAAGGGAAAGAGTCGCTCTGTGTTATAGAGCAGTGTAGCTCTGTGTTATAGAGCCGTGTAGCTCTGTGTTAGAGCTGTGTAGCTCTGTGTTATAGTGCTGTGTAGCTCTGTGTTAGAGCAGTGTAGCTCTGTGTTATAGAGCTGTGTAGCTCTGTGTTAGAGCTGTGTAGCTCTGTGTTATAGAGCCGTGTAGCTCTGTGTTAGAGCTGTGTAGCTCTGTGTTATAGAGCCGTGTAGCTCTGTGTTAGAGCCGTGTAGCTCTGTGTTAGAGCTGTGTAGCTCTGTGTTATAGAGCCGTGTAGCTCTGTGTTAGAGCTGTGTAGCTCTGTGTTATAGAGCTGTGTAGCTCTGTGTTAGAGCCGTGTAGCTCTGTGTTATAGAGCTGTGTAGCTCTGTGTTAGAGCTGTGTAGCTCTGTGTTATAGAGCTGTGTAGCTCTGTGTTATAGAGCCGTGTAGCTCTGTGTTAGAGCAGCTCTGTGTTATAGAGCTGTGTAGCTCTGTGTTAGAGCTGTGTAGCTAGCTGTGTGCTGTGTAGAGCTCTGTGTTATAGAGCTGTGTAGCTGTAGCTCTGTGTTTAGAGCCATGTAGCTCTGTGCTATCGTGCTGTGTAGCTCTGTTTTCGGCAGCCAACAGGGTTAGCTCGTTTAGCATCGTGCTGTGTAGCTCTGTCGCTGTGTGCCTGTTTCAGATGGGTTTTATCAGCGTTATCACAACTCTGGGTTTTATCATGTTATCACAACTCAGAGCCAGAACAGGGCATAAGCACACTACTGAGGGATTTAGCCTGGGGCTGTGTGTGTGTGTATGTGAGCGAGTGTGTGTGT